>JADDOH010023503.1:0-94279 GCA_016648135.1 Agrypnia vestita | reverse complement strand
GGTTGACAGTAGTCGCATGAAGCCTCTGGACCTGGCACACCTCTCCGATAGATTTCGAGTGTGCGTCTCCGTCGTGCTTGGGGGAATCGAGATTTACTTTATCTCGGTATACTTCAAGTATGGTGACCCCGTGGGCCCCCACATCCTGGGACTCTCCCGTACCCTGGACAGCTTGAAAGGGAAACATGTAATGATCTGTGGAGACTTCAACGCTCGTTCTCCCCTCTGGCATGATCACTCTGGGCAGCATACCGGCTACGATCGTAGGATCGCCGTCGAGGAGTTCATTGCCGGTTACGGACTGAACATCCTCAACGAGGCCGGTTCGCTGCCCACTTTTGCGGGGTATGCCGGTGGTGAGAGTTTCATTGATCTCTCGCTGTGTTCAGATAATATGCTGGGACTCGTGAGGGCCTGGAGAGTGTTAGATGGTGTCATCAACTGTGACCACCGTCTGATCACTTTTCGTCTCTCGCGAGCCCCGGCTAGGATTGCAAGAGACGAGTGGATGTTCAAGTCCAGGGACGTGGATTGGGATGCTTTTGATTTGACTATGAATGAGGAACTGAGAGGAATATACGAAAGGAGTGCAAGGGACCCAACCCTAGTTGGTGAGCTCCTAAACGAGGCAGTAGTTAGATCGGCAGACCTCGCTATTGGTCGAACCCGTCCGAGCGGAAATTTTTCTGCCTGCTGGTGGTCTAATGATCTACGGGCGCTGCGTGCAGCTTACCGTCGAGCATATAGAAACTGTGGAGTTGCCCGACAGAATCTTGTATCTCCTACGGAGCAACAGATCCTCAGGGAGAATCTCCGTGCGGCCAGATCGGCTTACACGGGGGCGATCCGCAGTGCCAAACGAGCCCACTGGCAACAATGGGTGACCGAGGTAGGGAATGCTGATCCTTGGAGGATTACGGGGCTTGTTCGGAGGGGTGGCGTTAACCCCGTCTCCCTCTTATCCGGAATATCCCTCGGGGGGAGGACGACGGAAGACCTGATCTCTACTCTGGATGGGCTACTGGAGAGGCTCGTGCCTCTGGAGCGGACTGAGGGGGAGGGGGACCACCATCGGCTTATCCGTGCCCTGGCCCGTCTCCCAACTAGTTCCATGCTGCTGGAGACACGGGAACCTCCCCCGGTAACGGAGGCTGAGCTGGGTGCCATTTTCAGGAACCTTGGTCCTAAGAAGGCCCCCGGTGTGGACAAGATAACGGGCGTAATTGCGAAGAACGTATGGAGATGTGCCAGAAATGAAGTTTTATTTGTGATTAATACATGTCTCAGTGTGGGGTTTTTTCCCACAGTATGGAAGAGAGGGGTGCTCTCAATCATACCCAAGGGGAATTCCAAACCGCGGTCTGATCCAGGTGCGTATCGCCCGATCACGCTCCTTCCCGGTTTTGGGAAGGTACTTGAAACGGTGGTACGCAATAGGCTTGAGAGAAATCTCTCGCCGGCCTGTGACCGTCAGTTTGGGTTCGTTAGGGGTAGATCCACAGAGCAGGCCATGATGTTCACGCAAGAGTGGGTGAAGAATAATAGTAAGAAGTATGTTATTGGGATTTTCTTGGACATATCGGGTGCTTTTGATAACGCCTGGTGGGAGATGATACTCACCAAGCTGAAGGTCCGGCAGTGTCCGGGGTATCTTTTTGACATTGTCAAAAGCTACCTCGGTGATCGCACCGTGACCCTTAGTTATGGTGGTGTGTCTCGCACTAGGCCCTTGGACATGGGTTGTCCACAGGGCTCGGTCCTCGGACCAACCCTGTGGAACATCCTGGTTGATGACCTGCTGCTGTTGCCGTTGCCAGATGGTTGTATAATTATTGCCTACGCGGATGATGCTCTACTGCTCGTTTCTGGACAGACTCGCAGAGAATTAGAAGACAAGAGCAATAGGTCGATTGAGATGATTACTGATTGGTGCAAAAGAAACAAGCTTACTCTGACGCCTTCGAAAACGGTTGCTTTGAAGATGAAGGGTGGCTTGAGTCGGGTTAGAAATCCGATCGTGAAAATGGGAAGCACAAATATCAAATTTGAAAGAAATGTTAAGTATCTGGGAGTGACCTTTGATATGTCGGGCTCCTTCCTGACTCATGTCAAGACTATCTCCGAACGAGCGGGGGTCTTCTTCACCTCCATGAAGAGGATGAGCGTTGCAGAGTGGGGCATCCGTTCGCCTGCTATGCGACTAGTCTATAAGGCTACATACGTGGCCCAGGTCACGTATGCTGCTCAGGTCTGGTCGCATAGACTCCGAACTAGGGTGGTCGCTGCAGCACTCAACAGTGGTCAGAGAGTGCCCCTGTTGGCGCTGACGGGAGCTTATCGGACTGTGTCTGGGCAGGCCCTCCCAGTATTAGCGGGGGTGCTCCCTGCTGATCTGGAGGTCTTAGAGACTATCGCTCGCCGTAATCTGAGGCGGGGCCTGGAAGTTGACTACTTTGGTAGGACTCTCAGGCTCCTGGAAAACGAGCGGACTGGGGAATTGGGCAGACGAATTAGATTAATTACGTTAGAAGTCTGGCAAGAAAGATGGGACGCCGCCACCACTGGGAGATGGACCCATTCCTTCTTCCCGAGGGTGATGGTGAAAGAGAGAAAGGGGTCCGGAGGGTATTTTCTGGCTCTGGATCACTACACAGCACAAATACTGTCGGGCCATGGTGAGTTCAGGTCCAAATTACATGATCTTGGACTCTCCTCTCACCCTTGGTGAGCCTGCGCTCGTGTGGCCCAGACCCCGGAACATATCCTCTGGGATTGTGCTCTGTTGAGGGATGCTAGAGAGGACTTGATTGAAGGTATAAACGGGCCGCTTGAGACAGGTCGGCATTCCACAAATGTCGACCTGGTGAGAAATGAGTCTAATTTTAGACATCTTAAAGACTTTGTTGGAACTTGGGTGTCCCGCTGGGAGATCCTACGGGGCCCTGCTCCGTAGTTTTTCCTGAACCAGTGTTTGAACCGTCGGTGATGATTTCTTTGGTCACGAATCTTTTATGTTTTTATTATTTTTTCTTTATGTCTTTTTCCCTCCACGGAGGGGTTGTGTTTTTTACGTCCTGCGCCTTATTTGGGTGATGTATTTTATTTAAATTTTATTATTGGCATTATATTGTATTGTTATTTTTGAAATAAAGATTAATATGCGCGGGACAATGAAGGTTTTGTGCGACCGACTCGCTCGGTTTTCATCTCTGCGTGTTGTATTGATGAAGGCCGAGCGAGGAGGTCGCTTTAGCATAAAATAATGCCAACCAGGCGGCGAAAGTGCTGGGCCGATATGGACGCTTTTGCGCATAGAACGGCTCAGGGTATGTGGTGGGTCCCCTTCATTGTCAGAATTCGTTATAAAATAAAGAATCGGATTAGTTTGGAAGGAGATACATCGAGAGATAGGAATCGGCCTTTTTTGAGGCGATTTATGAACGCCGACACATCCGGACACACTGGTACTAATTAAATTCACATGCGGATGTGCCAGGCGTTCAATTTGACGTAACATTTACATATGTACACCTCCCCGTTCGGGAGATAATTTGGCTAGGCGGGCAAAATAGTCCGTCTAGAGGATGGGCCGGCACGATATGATCCGTTCGGGAATGCTGCGCTGACCACCATCCGCCACTGGGTATTCTCGAGATGTCTCTCCCCTCCCTTACTAATCCCATTTTGACCGTTGATTTCCCGCTGTGTCTAGATTTTAAGTATAAATAAAGGAAGATTCCGCAGACTCAGCATCCTCAGTTCGCCGAGATTACTTTTACCTTGTTACGCTGCCGGTCCGCGGAATCGTTTTTTTGCTAAATAAAGTGTCTTTTATTTTTAATTTAAATTCCTGAAAAAGTGTTTTTTGTTGTTGCTTTCGAATTTACCTTTGTGCTTAAAATATTATAAATTTCTACTGAATTTCTCCCACCGTAACACGGAGACCCACCCTATATTTAGCTATTTTTAAATTCGGTTTTTTAGCCGCTCGGGTTTTAAAATATTTTGGGAATTTTTAAATAGTTTTTCGAACTTGGTATGGCCCTGTGCGTACCAACAGTTATTAAGTTGCCCTGATGAAGCTTAAGTTTAAGCGAAACCGGTTGGCACAATAATAAATCGTGGTTTAATACAAAGTAAAGTATTTTATTTATTTTAATATGTCAAACCACAAAGTTATTGCTTTCTACCAAAGATCTATGGAAAGCTCCATGTTTGGTATTAGCCTAAGAAATTATGAAATTAGACGCAGAACTAGAGTACCTAGTAGATATCATGGATCGTGTCGTGAAGATAAAACAGCAAGGAATGTTTTGAATGCAGTCACCGAGAATTGCTAATTTAGAATATATTGAATTCGAGATTTTATAGGAAATATTTCTTTTTCCCTTCCAAAATCAAGTTTTCAAATCACTATTAAAAGCAATCATAGTAACAAGATATCTTAATTTTGCTTATAGACTTTTGTTCAATTTTACTCAAATTTTTATTTCCATTCATTAAAAAAATAGGAAACTTATTCATTGTATCATGTGCTGTAGACATATAAGGATGATTTTTTGGTAGAGAATGTTTTCCAGTGCGCATGTCGCTCGTCTTGTTGTTGGAGTACAAGTAGCACTAGTGTTGTATAATTTTGGTACATATTTTGTATGTTAAGAACATATATGTAGAATCGTTGGTTCGGTTGCCCTAGTGTAATTTGACAATTTTGTTTTGCAGTTTCAGGTGGCGGTGTTTTCGAATGCTGCATAGCTTTGTGGTACTGTCGGGAGGCAGTGTTCTGTGCTTTTCATGCGTGTACCGAATTCTGATCATGGGCGTCGACATAAGCAGTGTTGGAAAGTAGTTTTCATTTTTCTTCATTTATTTTCAAAAAACTGGAAAACTCGTCCAAATACAATAATAGATTTATTGAAATTATACTTCTTTAGGCGTGTTTAGAGTGAAATTTTAAGATGCAGCAAAATTGACCGCTCTTTTATTTGTTTGGAAAAATTTTTCAATTTAACAAAAAAAAAATTCGAATAATTTTTTCTTTTCGAAAATTTTTTATTTCGAACATTTTTTTTTTGATTTTTAAAAAAAAATACATACTTATTCCTTAGGAAACGACATGTAAAAGTGCCGTCATTTTAGACTAGCTTTAGACAGCTAGTGCAACAATAACAAACATGATTTTTTAATATGTTTAACGGGACAATACCTATAATTCCTATAAGTGACATAAAGTTTAAAATGTTGTTATGAAGATAGCATATGCTCCAGGCGCATAAATTGTTTTCTTCCCCATGAAGTTATTTAATATAATTATTTTTTTAATTTTATTACTAAACTACCATAGTTTTTTATACGTTGATTGAGAATTTCATTAATTGGTTCTAGTTTTGTATACCTTAATTGGAAAAACACGTTTTTAATGCGCATGCGCATACAACAACGTGTTTTTTGTATTAATGTATGAAGTATTACGCCGGCCGCACACTGGATGCGTTTTCGTACGAAATTGAGTAGTACGTATACGTACGAATACGCAAGTGTATTCCTAACCTTCGAAGTAGTATTGAACATCGCACACTGCACACGATTTAGTAGTGCGTGCACGCACGTATAGATACGACGTCCGACACGATCCGGATTTGTTCGGAAATTTTTGCGATTTCGTACGACGGATATTGAAAATTTTGTCAATTTGACACATGACCACAAATGTTTGTGGGACCAAAGTGATTCAACTACGTGACCATCAGCGCAGATCATGGCGGAGGATTCTCTATTATTTCTAGATAGGATAGAGATTTCTAAAGAACTAAAAAATACCTGTAAGTTAAATAATTTGGTTTAATGAAGGTGAGGTATAATTATGTACTTTGAACCAAAAAACTTTTAAATATTTCTCCCATGTTATGTATGAGCTTTCGTTGTACTTCGATTCTCCCCAGCATTTGTGAGTCTATTAGATAGATAGTCATGAAATTTGTCATTATTTAAGTCTGCCATAATAGAGTTTTCCAGAAGATACAGATTATTTATTTGGCACAAACGTCATTGGAGAAATGTCAATGTAACTGATCGTGATAACGCAAAACACAATCAATGTGCGTGCTCCAATACGTACGAAAGTATTCGTACGAATACGTACGTGAAAATTCGTATCCAAAGTGCGGCCGGCCTCACTTCTAACACGTGTACATATTTATTTAAGCGCTTTACAGTCATAAAGCCTTTAAAATTACATTATACAATAAACACAGAAAAAAAGTAAATAGAAGGAAAACGTTGGAAAACGGATGATATAGACAAATAAAATGTAAAAGTATGAAGTGGGGTAACTTTGCTTAAGTCGTATCCGATAAGAAAAAAATAAGTCTTATTTACGAAAGCTATTAAATATATAAGAATTATATGTTTTATTTAAAATGTCTTTGATATTATGATCGCACTAAGCACGCATCGAGGAATGCATTGCCAGCTTCAAAAATTAATCAAATCGTAAGTTTTTTTTTAAAAAAACAAAGTATTCTTTATTTTAAAGCACATTTAGATATTATTTAATATGTAGAAATATTATATGTATAAACATTATCTAATACTCAATCACTTTAAAGTGAGATACATCGAAACTTTTATTTTATTACTTAAATTTTATATTTTCTATACGGCAATTACATTTTTGACTTTTGTTTTTTAGGTTAGGTTAGGTAAACGGTCGGAAATGTGTCAATCTCGGAAGCATCCAGGGCGACCATATATATTGCAGCGACACTGAGTCCTACCGCGTCCTGAAAATAAACAACCAACCGCAGACTTTGTTTCGCACGCAATCCCGGGTCACTCATCCGTGGTCACAATCCGGGTCACATCCGTGACCACGTTATTTCTTGAAAGAATTCTATGCCTTTCCATTTCATAGTAACAGACTACGTAGAATAAATCTGAAACGGTCCACATGCTGTTCTTTACCTCCAGTATATACCTTTCGAGAGAATTTTTGCTATATAAGGAGTCACGCGACGCGGGCTCGGGCAAATCTCGCATTTTTACTTGAAATTACATTTAGATTAACTGTCAGACTCGAAAAGTGAATTTCCAGCCGTAATGATGTAGATATGTGTTGTATGGTGTTCAGGTTTGGTGGTGTTCTACGGCAGCACCTTCCTCACGCAAGTGCTGTTCCTCCGCATGGCGCCGGTTTGGCCGCGGCTGGGGCGAGCCATGGCCGAGGAGGAGACCAGGCGCGTGCCTCGGCAGGACAAGCACCGCACCCTGAAGACGAGATTCACCCTCTACTGCTTTTTTGTGCTTTTCCTTGCTACGGGTTAGAACCACAGACCACCAAATTTTTTGTTTATTTCACCGTTTATTTCTCTTTTATTTCATTAATTATAATACATAATTACAAAATAATTGTAAATTTTCCTAATGAGAGAAATGTCATTCCGCGAAGAACAACAAAAAAAAAATTACAAAAAAAATTTAATTACAAAGAACAAGGTTGAAACAGAAAGTAAAAAAATAACCAAATATATTTATCAATTAGAAAAGACATACAGAAAGATTAAATCACCGAAAAAATATTTGGCTGCTACCGGGACTCGAACCACGGATCTCTTATCTATCCGGGAGAGGTGCGTTAACCAATTACGCTGTAGCGGCTTCTTACATTTCCGTCACCTTTCCCGGATAAATAGGAGATTCGCGGTTCGAGTCCCGGTGCAGCCAAATATTTTTTCGTTGATTTGAATTTTCTGTATGTCTTTTCTAATTGAATAATAAACTTGGTTTTAAAAATTCACTGAACTTTTTTGTGAAATTGCAAATTTACAATAAGAATGTGTTTTTCAATATAATATATATTTGTTGTATCAAATGATTTCAAAATTAAAATTAATTAAAGATTTAATTCTGGCGTCCTCTAGCGGCAGATACACAAAGTAATTTGTGACTACCGCATAACCAAAAGTCGATTGCTAAAAATGAATAATATGTATCAATCAATTAATAATAAGAGACTTACATATAAGGTTGATATATTGACAGAAATGTACGAGGTCGCTATAGCGTAATTTTCCGCACACTATAACGCACCTTTTCCGGATAGATAGGAGACCCTTGCTTTGAGTCCCGGTCGCAGCCAAATATTTTTTTGTTGATTTGATTTTTCTGTATGTCTATTCTAATTGACTAATAAATTTGGTTTTAAAAACTCACAGAACTTTGTTCTGAGATTGCAGCTTGACAATAAGAATTTGTTATTTATTGTACTGTAAAAAATAGCTTACAGAAAAGGAAATATTGTAAATAGGTACTGATCATGTATAAAAGTATTTTAATGAAGGAAAGCTGGTTTACATTTATAGCTATTGAGGAAATATTTTTTAAGAGCAAAAGCCGGAATTTTTTTGTTCGTTACTGGAGATTTTAATTCACTACATAATACGTTATATCGAGTATAGGCAATGTATTGTACGAAGTTATTCCAAATTTCGTCGTGTGACTTGATGTTAGTCTAATATATTTGTCCAGACTTAAGGCCCACTTTTTTTATTGCAATATTGTAATGTACGTTCACTAGGTAATGCGTTGTATCGAGTATAGGCAATATATTTATTGTATGAAGTTATTCCAAATTTTATCATGTCACTTGATGTTAGCCAAATATATTTGTCCAGACTTAAGGTTTACTTTTTATATTGCAGTATTGTAATGTACGTTCACTAGGTAATGCGTTGTATCGAATATAGGCAAAGTATTAAGTTATTCCAAATTTCATCGTGTGACTTGATGTTAGCCTAATATACGCAGGAGAGGAGACATAAAAGATGGAGTTTGAATATTGATTACATTTTTGTTACTATTAATCGTTAAGTTTTCTAAAATATCTAGTTTCTTTCATTTTTTTACGAATCATTATTAAATCTTCGCCATTACTCTCGAAACGATCATCATCATTGTTATTTGAACCATTTCTTGTAATAAATGATTGTAATTTTAAAATTACATAAGAACATAATTCATTTAATGTGTCCGTTTATGAATGACGCGGATTTGACAACCTTTAATATAAATTTATTTATATTTCAGTTGAGCACGTACTAAGCGTGATTTCTGGATTTTTGAAAGCTGCCGGCTGCTCAAATGATAACTCGCATATCGTAGAACGTTTTTTTACCAACTCGTATCCTCAAATCTTCTACTACATGAATTATGCACCCTGGAAGGCTGTCATTTTACAGGTACGTATTTTTACAATTATTTTTTTCATTTCACTTTTACACCGTTTGTCTGATCTGACCCAAATTTTGCATTCTTTAGGACCCGGCGGGTAACATAAGTGACATTTCTCCCCTCCTCCTTTACTCCACCCCCTCCCCCTGATATTTTCTGTTCAATTCTTCTTCTTCTTTTCATGTCGTTCAACAGACATTTGCTATCATGTTGGCCATGAGAACTTTGTTAACTGCGGCCTGGAACGGCTCCTCCAATAGACTGGTAGACTGTAAAATTGATTTCTTTCTAGCCCATCAAAAATATACCATATTACACATTGTATCTAAGACGCGACCATTATTTTAAGAATGTGTTTGTTTGCCCCAATTATTTTAAATATTCGAGGTTACATTTCTGTAAGTATGAGTTTTATTTCTTTATCATGAATCTCAATATAATAATCGATGTTCCGGATGGGAACACCTTTTTTATGCGGCTCAGTAGTCTTCGCTGGTGGGGCAGAGATCGCCACCAGAATTTGCAGTGAAGCTCGTAGTCCGTGGATATGCCAGAAGTCAAACGCCGAAGTAGTGCTTTTATCGTATTAAAGTCGAAGAAAAAATCCGAAGCGAAGTCCAAGTCAGAAAGCAGTGGTCACAAAAATCCAAGAAAGCAGAGTCCAAAGTAGGTAAGCAGGGTCAGGAAGAAAAGGCAGCAAGAAGATTGTCCAAATAGCGGTTCTCGTACCGACGCGTGGCGTATCAGTGGTACCCGCTCAAAAAATGCATTTTATTTATACAAAATTCAAAATTTCACAAGATTGCGTCATAGCATATTACAGAAACCAATGAGATTGCGTAATTCTGGGAAGGCGCCGCAGCGCTCCCAGCGGCCGAGCGGTGAACTACGTCATTCGCGGTTGCACAATTTCACCGCGCGGCAGATTTCATATGACAGATACAAATTAATTCATAAAAAATGCATTTTAGCTCCCAAGAGACTAATACTGTGTTATTTTGTAATAACAGACCTAGCAGATGATAATAACACAGTTATTTGGACGGGCTGGGTCATACAAGGCCCAAAAAACTAAAATTAAATTCGCCACAAACGGCTCAAATTTTCAAAAATTCATAAAAAATCAAAAACAGCATTTTTACAAGTTTTGCTATGACAAATGTGATTTGCGCATGCAAGCGCTCATTTTAACAGTAATTCCAAAAATTTCAGGTAAATATTTACTGAGTTATAGGCATTCAAAAAAGCGCCAAAAACCAATTTCTTTATTTCACTCTCAGGCGCGCCTATATCATTCCACATGTATAAAAATACATTCTCCAGACAGGCATTCAGATAAGGAATGCAATGACACTACATAAGTAGGAATTCGTCCACGGTAAGCCGCTCTGATTGTTGATAAAAAATTCAACTTTTTAATATCCTCCACGGCGAGCCGTGTGCGCGAGCTTACCGCGACGTGGGCCCGCAAACAGGCGTCTACCGTTTCCAAATCGAGAAAAATACAAAATTTTTCTCACGGTCTTCCAGTACTCATTCATTTCATGCTGACCATCTCCACGATGGCGCCCGGTGCAGGCCTTCGGGCCCCCGTGGAGGGTATCCCATATACGCATCTCAGACGGGGGCTCGGAATTGAGTACTAGGCGTTAGAAGTTATAGCCGGTCAGGTAAGTTTGTAAAATCTCTGAATATTCAAAAAACATTTATTGCCCGTCGGCGGATTCAACGGCGGAAAGAAAGAGACGAGACCCTCTGCAGCGAGACTCGTCTCCCGTGTTGGCGAATATTGCGTGCCACACTCATGCCCATTTAGTGTTGGCGAACATCGCGGGTACCGCGTGCCACACACATACTTTACTTTGGGGCGTTACATCGCGGAAGAATCCCTTCGGCTCAAACTTCTAACCTTTGTCCACGCACCAATAGGTGCCAAATAAAAAATTATTTATTTCCATTTTATTCATAAAAATTCATAAAATTCCAATACATTTTTCTCATCAGAGATTCAACATAATGCACATGACAATATTGCATACAAAAAGGGCGCCAAGCGCTGCTTCCTACAAGACATCAACATATTTTAAAAATATTTTCATAACATATACAAATTCCACACATATTTGTATCGACACTTGTAGCTGGAAATAACATCGGCAGCCAAACAGGCTGCATTTTTCATATTCATTCAACAAAGGGCCAATCTCCGGTCTAGTGTCCGGGCGATGTTGTTCTACAGCTAGTTGGAAGCAGTATGCGCGCGCGGCCCCCCTCCAGTCGCGGCAACAGCCGCTGGGCACTGACTTGCGCGCGCTTCGAGCGGCAACCCGATTTTCAGTAGCGGCATACACGCCTCGTCTCCAATGCAATTTTCTGTATGTAGCGGCTGATTTATTGTGGACACGCGCCGCTCATAGTGGTCATGTTATGTTCTCATTTTTTACATGGCTCAACCCTGTCCGTTCCAATCGACAATGATCAGTGTAGATTTTTACAACTCAATATTTTGAGCGTCATCAATATATAATGTTGTCTTTATTTTAGTTTTTAAGTATAACTTCTACCACGCATAAATGATTACACGATTTTTTTAGATGTTTAACTTTGCGGCAACCTTCAACTGGAACTTCATGGATTTATTTTTAACTTTAATGAGCTTGGCTCTGGTGGACCGCTTGGACCAACTAAACGACTCCTTAAATGCTACTATTGGAAAGGTAATATAAATAAAATTAGCTCAGACATACTGTCTATAAATTTACACTACCTATTCTTCATACTCTCTTCTAGCATCTACCGGAACACTACTGGCGCGCCACGCGCAGCGAGTACGCCCACTTGGCCCAGCTGATAAAGAGAGTTGATGATATCATCAACGAAATTACGTTGCTGTCTTTCACAAATAATCTTTATATTATCTGTATGCAACTTTTCAACAGCTTCAAGTAAGTCATTTTTAAACTATTTATGCAGAAAAAATAGCATCATTCTTCAAATAAGGCCCGGTTGTTTCATGTTGGATTAAAGTAAAAGTTCGTTTAAAGCATAGATTTTTATGTTCTCCACCAATCAAACGATCCGTTTCCGTAAAGATCTATGCTTTAAATGAACTTTTATTTTAATTCAACTTGAAATAGCCGGGCCACACTGTTGTTTTCAACTTTCAAAATTCAATTCTACATGGTATCGAAATAGGTAATTGCGGTTTTTGTTTCCACAATTAGGTAATTTTTTCGAGTGTTCCATGTTGATATGTGTATTGTACATTTTCAATCTGTATTTTGGTAAAATTGAATTCGATGTTATCATTAATTTTTCCTTCAGATTGAGCGATTGATGAAGATAGAAAATAAGCAAATAAGAATATTTTTTAGTTCAGCATTCTTGGTACGCACAAGGCCATACCAAGTTCGAAAAACTATTAAAAAATTCCCAAAATATTTTAAAACCCGAGCGGCTAAAAAATCGAATTTAAAAATAGTTAAATATAGGGTGGGTCTCCGCGTTACGGTGGGAGAAATTCAGTAAGAAGTTAAAAGTTATTATTTTTAACAAAAAGGTAAATTAGAAATTTCACAAACACTTTTTCAGGAAATTCAATAAAAAATAAAAGGCACTTTTTTAGCAAAAAATGATTCCGCGGACCGGCAGCGTAACAAGGTAAAAGTAATCTCGGCGAACTGAGGATGCTGAGTCTGCGGAATCTTCCTTTATTTATACTTAAAATCTAGACACAACGGGAAATCAACGGTCAAAATGGGATTAGTAATGGAGGGGAGAGACATCTCGAGAATACCTAGTGGCGGATGGTGGTCAGCGCAGCATTCCTGAGCGGATCATTCCGTGCCGGCTCATCCTCTAGATGGACTATTTTGCCCGTCTAGCCAAATTATCTCCCAAACGGGGAGGTGTACATATATAAATGTTACGTCAAATTGAACGCCTGGCACATCTGCATGTGAATTTAATTAGTACCAATGTGTCCGGATGTGTCGGCGTTCATAAATCGCCTCAAAAAGGCCGATTCCTATCTCTCGATGTATCTCCTTCCAAACTAATCCGATTCTTTATTTTATAACGAATTCTGACAGGAAATGACATGCCAGGTTTTGTGCACTTTTTCTGAGTTCATCTCGTGAACTTTCTGATTTTACGGCGTTGCAAAATTTCCACGCGCCGCGTACGTCTGATCCATAAACCAGCGGCCCCCGCCAGGCGCCGGCTTGTCGCGTTCAAACGTCGGCCTGCGCGAGCATTTTAACGGCCTTTCAAATCTGCTGCGCAGTTATCTAAAAACTGGCAAAAAGCATATTTTTACTATTTAATTTAATCCGCGAGATCGGCCGTCATCCTCCACAGTGAGATACGTTTATTTCCGAATCTCGCGGATGTCCTAATAATGCACAAAACCTTATATCTCCAGTCAGGATTCGTCAGTAATAAGACCGCTAATTCCACTCATTTTATTTACAATAAAAAATTACAAATTACATATAGAATAAAATTACAAAAAATTCTTAAAACTATTCAAGTTGTCGAGGCCTCGACGCGAGTATAAGAAATATTATAAACTAAATGCATAAATCTTCAAAAAATAAACCTTATGGTAACAATTACACATACATAAAATGAATGAACATGAAATATAAACAAAACACATTATAATTCCTAGAAATCGCCTTAATGACCCCTTTTCATTCGTACGCGGTTAACAATGATTCACTAATTGCTTTTCACGGGCGATGTTTATTTACAAATGAGTTCACCAACACACACACACACACACACACGGCCCTTTATTGTTATTTTTATCAAATTTAAAAGTGTTCAATTTTATGCCGCTGGATTGATCGTGTGCGAAACACGACCCACGTGCGGCTTTGCCGCACTCAAAGGCAGCACACGATCCTCGAAGGCCGGGTGATGACATCTACGCGTGTGTGGTCTCCGACGCCTGCTGCGTCGGCAGGGTGATGACTCTGGTAGCGGGTCGCACGTAGTCCCCGGAGGCGGTCCGAAGTCGCACCGTGTGGACCTGGCCGTCGGCGGCGGGAACCGCCTCCACGATGACTCCTCGCGGCCAGCTGTTCCGAGGAAGGGCGGGGTCAGCAATGATGGCGGCGGCCCCCTCCCGAAGCGGAGGGGCCGGCTCCTGCCACTTCCGTCGTTGGGCGAGAGTCGGGAGGTATTCCCGGATCCACCGGCGCCAAAACATGTCTGCAAGCTGCTGGGCGAACTGCCACTGCTTCTTGAGGCAGACCTGCTCATCCAGAGGTCCATATGTGGCGAGATGAGAATGTCGCCCGGCCGCGCCCAGTAGTAGGTGGTTCGGCGTGAGCGGGGAGTCGTCCCGTGGATCTACCGAAACGTAAGTCAGCGGGCGGCTGTTCACCACGTTCTCGGCCTCGGCGAACGCCGTCATCAAAGTTTCCGGGCGCGGGGCGCGCTCCTGAAATTTGTTCCGTTGTCGGAATACAAACACCGCGGGTGTCCGCGGCGGGCGGCGAGTCGTCGTAGGGCCATCATGGCCGAGTCGGCCGTCAGAGAATCTACCAGTTCTAGGTGAACGGCCCGCGTTGTCATACATGTCAATAACGCGCCGTACCTTTTTTCTCTGCGCCGGCATATGGTCACTTGTAGGGGTGTCTGCCATACAACACAATCGGTCTCTTTAAGCCTGGCGGTATATCGGCGACTGTTGTAGCTGACAATCGGGAATCCATTATGATTATTCCATCCTCGTCCAGTCGCGGGGTCACCACGTACAAACGGCTGGTGTGGGGGAGGGGGGCCCCCCGCCGAAGTATGCCGAGCTCCGGTCCAAATGACTCCGCTTGTGCTCGTAATATCCACGATCTTTCGGCAGCACACCGCTCATCCGCGGTCAGATCTGCTTGGCGCGCGCGGTCTCTGCCGCGCCGGCAATTTTCAATAAAGCGCCGCAGCGAAGCGGTCGCGCGCAACAGTTTCAAAATGTCAAAAAACGCCTGATATCCGGAAATGCTCCGTCGTTGTATTGCGTAACAAACGCCGGTCGTAGTTGCAGTTGCTCCGGATCAGGGTTGCGGCCGCCGCCTCTCTCGCGGTCATACTTCTTAATTGTCCTCTCCAATATATCACCGTGGTTGTGACGGTCCCGAACACCGCGCGCTCCATATGGCGCGAATGTTCGGACTCAATGTTCGCTGTCACGCTCGCGGCCTTTAAATTTTCTCGCGGTCCATGGCGAGGCGCCGTAAACGGCTTCAGGGGGGTGATTTCAATCTTCATTCCAATTACATTATTTCGATAACCACCGTACTGTGGTTCTATATTTCCAATGTAAGCCGCCGCGCAACATGCCTGTCCCTAGGCACCGCAGAAAATGTGCAGTAACACTTTGCGTCGGCGGCTTAGTATGCTCTCTCGAGCCATCATAAATTGTGTGCATTTGGCATAAATTGTGTGCATTTGGCATAAATTGTGTGCATTTATCTGCACACAATTTATGCCAAAATGCCGCTTCTCGGCGTGTTATGGCCTCGTTTACTGGCCCCAAACCGATCTTGACCGCCAACTGCTCGCAAATAATATTCCGACCGGATCATCATATCAGCCATGAATCTCACCGGATCAAATATGCGCCTTTTAGCGCCCAGTAGTTGGCATCTTGTCGGCCGTCTATCCGCCTCTCGCTCGGGCAGATTGATAAATTTATTGCGGTTCCGCACGACTGGCAGATTACACAAATTGAAATAAATTTATCCCACGCGGGCTCCAGTTTGTTTTCACCACACATCTTGTGGTCTTGTCCGGTCTCATGTTGCGCATATGTAACGCGATGATATCTAAGGCCTCCCGATCCTTAGAAATCCCATCTAAATTTATTTCCTGCATCGAAAATAACCAAATTTTTCAGTATTTCGGGGCGAAAAATCCGCAAAGTGCGAAGAATCCAATGCCGGTTTCCCAAATGAACCGACTCTTGGCCGTGGTAGACATAGCTGTAACTACCCTTCGCAATATGGGCGATCTCATCTAGATGCGCCTCTACAAAATCCGCAAAGTGCGAAAAGCTCCAATGTCGGTATCCGAGCTGAACCGATCCTTGGCCATATATATTTTTTATCACAAAAAAAATATTAAAAAACCGAAATTCGGCTGCAAGGGCATGTCTTCCTTTTCCACAGAAGTCCTGTCGCCCGTTGGCTGCCGGCAAGCTATACAGTGGTGGCTTCCATCATGTTATGGTCGCTCGGGTACCCACTGCACTGACCCGCACGCGGGGGTCACTTCCGGCCAGTCAATTTCAATAAGTATCCTACGAGTGCATCTCGATGGTCGGGCGGCCTGGCACGCCCCCGGTTTTCATCCATCCTTGTGCTGTGCTCGATAAAACGCCGTTATCTGCACCCGCTATCTCTCCAACTCGCGACATTTCACAAATGGCATAATCTATGCCCCATAATAATTTTATAACACTTTTGTTATAATCATAGTGCGCTTGATTTCCCCGGTTTCTCGGCTAAACCGTCGGGGCCGTAAATCCGAACTGTGCAAAATGTTCACACTCAGCGGATGTTGGGCAAGTCCGCTGCCTTTCAAAGTTATCTGCCCTAGCCGCGACCGCGGATCGGAGGCGCACATACCGCGGGCGCCGTGCAGGCGCAGATCTCGCATTACCGACTACCGATTACCGGTCCCGATTTACCGACCGCACTGGCGACTTCGGAGTCCATCGGCGACACGGTCGAACCTTTATCGCATAAGGCGAATGTCTTTCTATGCCCCCGCGGGCCACACACGTGGCACATTTAAAAATTCACATTTTCGGCGTCGCGGCTCGCGGTATGAGCAAAGTCTATTAGGCCAGGTCGGCCGGGCACCGCGGCGCGCCCGTCACTTGACCCGCGAGCGACACGTTTTCACTCGCGTTTCGCGGAAGGCGGCGCGCCGTGCAGCATCCGATGATGCCGCATCTCGCAATTGTCCACGCCGCATTTTTTATCACGGCCCCGGCATCCATGTTTATGTTTCGGCGTCCACGGTTCGAGGCACATAAAACATAATCTTCTGTCCTTAACGATAGCCGCTCGGTCAGATACCGAACAGCGCGTAAAATCATTGCATGCCGCGGCGCCGTGATCTCTTGAGTCGCAAATACCGCACTTTTGCGTATTTTCCGGCGCTCGATTTATAGCGTGGATCTGCGCATTTTTGCGCCCCTTGTCTTCGATCACTTGCGCGGTCTGTCCGCCGCAATGGGGCGCCGAATCTGTCATACTCGATAGCCATCTCGAGAAGTCCTCGATGCTTGTATTCACGGTTCCGGATCTCGCCGCGAACCATGCCATTCTCGCCGAAAGCGGGAGCCTTCCGACGAGCTCGCGTAGCAATTGAGGTGAGGCCAAATATCGCTCGTCCATACCTTTTACTGTGGCGACGGCATTCCTCACCGCTACCGCGAATTTCATGAAAATGCCTGTGTCCGTACTCTCAGTGAGGCGTGCTGTGTTCCTCACTTTTTCCAGGACGCTTGCGATTATCGCATCTGGCTGGCCAAATAAATCCTCCAGAGTGCGCATAATCCCCTCAACACAATGAGGGTCGCCGATCAAAGGGCGCACTGCTTCCCGAGCTGCCCCCTTGAGCGCGATTCTCAACCGCATCGCGTTCTCAGCGGTTGTCAACCCACACAATCTGTGGATTGCCTGAATTGCGTCTTAAATGAACGCCATTCCATTGGGTCGCCCGATAATTCAGCCAGGTCCTTTACATTAGACTGCCGCGCTATCATAGCCGACACTCGTGGCTCATCCTGGCTGAGCGGATACCGCGGGCTCTCAGGTGAACACGTTGACCGGACCGCTTCTGTGACAGCGGAAGTCAGCCGTTCAAATTGCGCTTGTTGCGACCGCATCCAGTCGCCCAAGCTCGGATTATCGGCCTCGGCAGGAGCCTCTTGATGACAAGTTGTAGGTGCATTCATGCGCGCCGGGTCTTCTATGGCGATGTCGTCCGCCGAGACACTCGCAGCGGTAATAGGCGCCGCTACGTCGGTTGCCGCGGCGCCGGCGGCGAGCGCTCCTGCGCCCCCCGCCACGGGGTCCCTTCCCGCCGCTGCAAGTGTCAAAGCCCTCGTAAACATCTCTTCTTGGCGCTTCTGCATTTCATCCAGCTGCCTCCTGTAATGCCGGTCCTTCTGGCGTAGCTCCCTGCGCAGCCTCCTTATATCTGCACTCGAGCTAGCCGCGTCAGTAGGTGACGCCGCCTGATCCTCAGCTCCCGACTGCCGGCCCGATTCATCTCCCGATGACGCTTCGCGACGGGAGTCATTGTTTTCGTCGGCAACTAATTCGCGATTCGAATTTGATCTTAACGAGCGCGACATTTTTCTTTAAAATATATTTTTTTTTTTTTCACAAAAAAAATATAAAAATTCGGATTCCGACGAAGCACAAAATTACTGAATTTAAAAATTTAAAAACCGAAACAACGGAAATCCGGCTTCACGAAGGACCACGAAATGGTACGCACAAGGCCATACCAAGTTCGAAAAACTATTAAAAAATTCCCAAAATATTTTAAAACCCGAGCGGCTAAAAAATCGAATTTAAAAATAGTTAAATATAGGGTGGGTCTCCGCGTTACGGTGGGAGAAATTCAGTAAGAAGTTAAAAGTTATTATTTTTAACAAAAAGGTAAATTAGAAATTTCACAAACACTTTTCAAGAAATTCAATAAAAAATAAAAGGCACTTTTTTAGCAAAAAATGATTCCGCGGACCGGCAGCGTAACAAGGTAAAAGTAATCTCGGCGAACTGAGGATGCTGAGTCTGCGGAATCTTCCTTTATTTATACTTAAAATCTAGACACAACGGGAAATCAACGGTCAAAATGGGATTAGTAATGGAGGGGAGAGACATCTCGAGAATACCTAGTGGCGGATGGTGGTCAGCGCAGCATTCCTGAGCGGATCATTCCGTGCCGGCTCATCCTCTAGATGGACTATTTTGCCCGTCTAGCCAAATTATCTCCCAAACGGGGAGGTGTACATATATAAATGTTACGTCAAATTGAACGCCTGGCACATCTGCATGTGAATTTAATTAGTACCAATGTGTCCGGATGTGTCGGCGTTCATAAATCGCCTCAAAAAGGCCGATTCCTATCTCTCGATGTATCTCCTTCCAAACTAATCCGATTCTTTATTTTATAACGAATTCTGACAGGAAATGACATGCCAGGTTTTGTGCACTTTTTCTGAGTTCATCTCGTGAACTTTCTGATTTTACGGCGTTGCAAAATTTCCACGCGCCGCGTACGTCTGATCCATAAACCAGCGGCCCCCGCCAGGCGCCGGCTTGTCGCGTTCAAACGTCGGCCTGCGCGAGCATTTTAACGGCCTTTCAAATCTGCTGCGCAGTTATCTAAAAACTGGCAAAAAGCATATTTTTACTATTTAATTTAATCCGCGAAATCGGCCGTCATCCTCCACAGTGAGATACGTTTATTTCCGAATCTCGCGGATGTCCTAATAATGCACAAAACCTTATATCTCCAGTCAGGATTCGTCAGTAATAAGACCGCTAATTCCACTCATTTTATTTACAATAAAAAATTACAAATTACATATAGAATAAAATTACAAAAAATTCTTAAAACTATTCAAGTTGTCGAGGCCTCGACGCGAGTATAAGAAATATTATAAACTAAATGCATAAATCTTCAAAAAATAAACCTTATGGTAACAATTACACATACATAAAATGAATGAACATGAAATATAAACAAAACACATTATAATTCCTAGAAATCGCCTTAATGACCCCTTTTCATTCGTACGCGGTTAACAATGATTCACTAATTGCTTTTCACGGGCGATGTTTATTTACAAATGAGTTCACCAACACACACACACACACACACACGGCCCTTTATTGTTATTTTTATCAAATTTAAAAGTGTTCAATTTTATGCCGCTGGATTGATCGTGTGCGAAACACGACCCACGTGCGGCTTTGCCGCACTCAAAGGCAGCACACGATCCTCGAAGGCCGGGTGATGACATCTACGCGTGTGTGGTCTCCGACGCCTGCTGTGTGCGAAACAATTCTAAATCCTGAACTTACCACAAAGCGACATCTTATCCCCTTTATTTTATATTTTTATTAATTTAATAATAATCTAAAACGTCATTTACATCTCTTCGCAAATGACCCTCAGCTTAATAAATACTTCTTAAAAGACCTTAAAAGAGTCAATTAACAGGCAATTATAGATGGTAGTTCGCGACTGACACCTACGCGAAAATTTGAAATGCTCCCGTCAATTTACATCATCAATCAGTGCATACCCTAAGCTATAAACCTGGGCGTTCCTACATATCTTTCATGGAATTGTAGTACTTGTGATGGACTGCCATAGTCGTTTGTATGAGATGAATCGACAGTGATCCGTACTAACTAATGTTACCAAATACAGTGCTAATACCTACTGTCTCGATTAATTTATACTAAACGAAATCAATACGCACTCACGTGATTCTAGTCGTTCTCAGCCTACGTGGATCATCCACAGGGGATTGACTATGAAAATACTTACTTGGAATCAATGTGGGATATTCAATGTAGTGAATTGATCAGTAGTTACTTAATGCGTTGGCTGATGTTGTGATGAATCACCTGTTTCTATAGATTTTTTTTTATTATTTTTATTTTTAATTCTAAGATGATTTAAATACTACGCGGGAAAAATTGAGCTAAACCCACCTGGCGGAGTATTGGAGCTACAAAAAATTTGGGAATGATGAAACGCTAGTATTGGGAGGGAGTTAGTAGCGATTGATCGGATATAGGCTACGGGCAGTCACTATTTAATTCTTATAAATCATATTAATCTTGTGGTGAAGACTAGAATTATAGGTAAAACCATGTTTGGTACAAATGGTTGACGATCGGTGACATCCGAGCGGTCCACATGTGCTCCCCATAAAATATATTGAACACGGTTTTCAGAGATTTGGATCGCGGTTATTGCGTTTTGGACTATTAAAAAACCGATTAACGTCTACTCCAAGGTGACGATGATATTGACATTTCCACGAGGTTTCTGAATTATGGGCTTTTTTACTGGATTTTTGAAACCGTTTAAGGGGCGTAAATCGTCATCTCAAGTGGATTCCCGCGCAACAGAGATGCGGAATATAAGCAAAAGTAAGGAAGGCAGGTCCTAATTAGGGGATCGCGAGAGGAAAGCGCCCCATCAATAATTTATAGGAATTGGCCGTGAAGCACAGATTAAACGTATACGATGTACCAGAGGGGTGACCTTAACTGAGCGAATAATGATTTATTTTCGTTTCGCGGGAGTCGGATAACGTAGGCAGATAGGAAAGTTACTATAATTCCATTATATTTATCTGTAGACTAACGCTCTATCGAGAAGCGAATAATGATTCATTTTCGTTTCGCGGGAGTCGGATAACGTAGGCAGATAGGAAAGTTAACTATAATTCTATTATATTTATCTGTAGGCTAACGCTCTTCAGGCTTTTACAACAGATAGGTAATTGCGCAATGACGGTATATATAGTTAGGAAAGGGATAACGATAACGTGTAAGCATATTAATGGCACAACAAGAAAAGAAAATACTCAAATATAGATACAATATATTAACTATGTAATCACTACAAACCTGTCCGACATTAGCGTAGTTTCATCAGAACGGGTAACGTGTATACGATTGGCTATTCTAGCTCAGATTTCGCCGGGTTTGGTAGTAATAACCCACAAAACATAATTGGAACAAGTGTATCTAGATAAAAATATTGTAAATAAAATAATATGAATTTGCGGCCCATATACACACGAAATAAAAGGATAAAGCGTATGGGGATCTTATGGATGGATGGATAAATGAAACAAATATATATAGGAGTAAATGCAAGTAAAAAGCAAGTATATAAGTACCAAAAACATAGGAGAACATAGTGTGATAGAAATTCAAAGACGGGAGGAACAATAATGTGAAGTGGAACGGATATAGCAAGAGCATGTAATTATGATATACGTACAAATACAGACAACTACTTGAGACCGATTCGACAGATACTAGCAATCTTTCAACACACCTCTAAGAACATGGTGAGTAGTATACTACTCACCATATTCTTGGCAATAAATAAGCTTTGAACTGAATTTGAACTGATCCGACGCCTTGCCTGCGGCACTGGAGGTTTATTTATTTATTTATTTTATTTATTTTCATTTATTGGTTTTCTTACAGCCATATAATTAATCAATCTTGAAAAAAAAACCAATAATTGATGTACAGAGTTTTGGGCCAATTACAAGAAAACACATATATACAATCGATAAAAAAAATAAGAAGGAACATGTCCAATAGTGGGTTTGTGTGAGTGTGTATTTGTGTGTTTATTTATTTATTTAGGTTTGGGAAAAATTAACAGCAAAACGATCTTAAAAATTTTCCACTGAATTTAAAAATTTACTTTAACTTACATTAATAGTTTATTGTATTATAGCGAATAGTACTCTTCCAGTATTATATTGTTCGAGAATATTCACTGTTTATGTAACATAGGTATTTTGTGGATCAATCTTACTGCCAATAAAAATAATAATAAATGGTTACAAATTAATATATAGACGACAAGGCTACGTGAGCCCTGGGTACAACCGGAGAACTTCAATGTTTAAATTCCGCAACGGAGGGACCTAATACGTCCCTGTGCGCGGGGTGCCGCGGGCGTAAGACAGGATTCATTGGGTGATCCACGAGAAAAGATCGCCCAAAATTAATTTAAAATTAGGTATAGTACCTTTGGATGATTGTTATATCTAGGTATGCAGTGTGTACATGGTGAGTATAGGGAAATTGATCCCATGATATAGCGGCCAAGAAACGTTAAATTTCCGATAAGGACGGGTGAAAATACGAGGGAACGGGACATGATAATGGTAGATAGTGAAGAAACATCAACTATGATTAGGGGAGTACCCGATAGATTGTGGTTACGGTTGATCAAACGACA
Source organism: Agrypnia vestita (assembly GCA_016648135.1). Taxonomy (NCBI): domain Eukaryota; kingdom Metazoa; phylum Arthropoda; class Insecta; order Trichoptera; family Phryganeidae; genus Agrypnia; species Agrypnia vestita. Next base: position 71,014 of record JADDOH010023503.1, on the reverse strand, counting down.
ATATGGACTGAACTTAGAAATTAAATATTAAAAATTAATTATCGCGCTTGCGAAGCGAATTTAAATCGTCCGAAGCCACCGAGTCCGCCCCAAAACATAAGGAAGAGACAGCAACAGAAGGTGGAGTCAACTGACGGCTGTGAGTGGTATCAGGGTTGTGGACCGCCAAAATAGACCTTAGTAGGCGGAATTCTGATATCAGGGATGGCATAGATTAGTGAAACCAAAGAGGCTGGATATGGGCCCTTTTCCCGCGAGGGGGGTTTTAAAATGTGAAGACACAGCAGAATTGAGGCAGTCGGTGTGGACGTCTACGGGGGTGCGAAATCCACGTCGGTTGTTTTTTTGAGTGATAGTTACCGTTGACTTAGAGTGTCCCAGTGTTTGAAAATTATAGTTTAGCTTCAAGTGAAATTGGTGAACGGGTAATTATACTCTTCGACATTGTTGATTGCTCACGATAAAAGAAAAGGGGGGTACGGGTTTGACTTTATTTTATAAAGGGTAATTAATTTGGCATATTAGAACTTCGGAAATTACTGCGCTTTATTAAGTTGATTAGACCGGCATATATAGAACTGATATTTGCAGATCTCCGGAAACTAGCTGTGCGTTATAAAGAAACCTATTTTATACTAAACACGCGGGAAATTGTTAATAAGTCTTATAAAAATACCTATCTTATGCTAAATACGCGAGGTCCTGTTAAAAGGGTTTTAACTCAGAGTACGGGTTTGATTTTATTTTATAAAGGTAATTAATTTGGCATATCAGAACTTCGGAAATCACTACGTTCTATAAAGTTAATTATTTTTATCGTCTTACTAGGTTCACAGAATAATACTCGCAGAATTTCAGGAACCGCTAGGGTTCAAATTTAGTTAATTTTTCGTTTTACTAAGTATACAGGAATAGTATTGGCGGATCTCCGGAAACTAGCTGTGCGTTATAAAGATACCTATTTTATGCTAAACACGCGGGAAATTGTTAAAAGATAAAAGAGTTGTTACAAACAGATTCGATTTTAAATAAGTCTTATAAAATACCTATCTTTTGCTAAATACGCGAGGTCTCATTTTAATTTTTACATTTGTAAGGCATATAATATTTCGTTATATGAAATGTTTCGATTAGACCGGATTTATTTTAGTTATTGAAAGAACATTTAGTTTATTTTAATAATCTTTTGTTTATGTTTAATAGTAAGAGTCCGTTAAAATTATAGCGAATAAATTCAGGGATTAAAAATACGTCTTGTGAAAAATATATAGCTGTTCTCGCGGGGTTTCAGATTTAGCCTATAATAATCTAGATTTTCATTTCGTTTAAAATTATACAGAGTAATTTCGTGAGAATCGGGGCTTATTTACAATTTTACACATGTATAAAATTTCATTATTCTAAAAAATTATATAAAATAATCTCGTGAGGGTCGGGGTTTATTTACGGTTTTACAGATGTACAACTTTCACTATTTTATAAAGTATATAAAATTCTTGAAATCATGCCTTTTTCCACTGAAATAACCTTATTCCCCCCCCTTAAGTAACTAGCTAATAGTTACTTTCGTAGGTACTAACTTTCCACGACATGCGTGATGTATATAACTAAGTACTTGCAATTATATTTTACGTAAATTTGAAAATGTTTTTTTTCCGTCATTATTTTCTGTGATTTTTCACTAGATATCAATAGTAATTATTAAATATTTTTTCAGATCTGTACATGACGATGAGAAGGTCGTTTGCGAGAATTTGGCTGACGGGTGAGATATTAAAAAATAATATAATCCCTTATTTATTTATCTCTGTTTTATTGACAGGCTAGCGGCAACTCTGTGTTGTGTATTTTTAAGAGGCGTAAAGTATCATCTATACATATAACCTACTAGATTTAGTTACGATTTGAAATTAGAATTTAACGTCGAAATTAGCACTAAATTTCTATTTTATCTCTGTACAGTCATCGTAATGAGAGAGTATCATAAAGCAATTTGTTTCAGAGGAATTGCCACGATGGTGTACTTCGTGTTCTCATTCACGTTCTTGATCGGCCGATTCCTGATGGTGGCCATGTCGGCCTCCCGGGTCCACACGGCCTCCCGTGGGCCGCTCACTGCTCTCTTCTCTGTCTCTTCGGAATCCTACTGCGTCGAGGTTACAGCCCTTCTTAACGTATCTATCGCAGATAATGTCTACCATCAAAAAAGAACGCAAATGTTATTTTTCCGCTCTGAAAGATTTCCACTTATGAAATAGAAGTATACGGTGGCCTGTGTTTGTAAAAAAGAAGAGGATGATGTTAAGTTCGCACTAAAAAAAGCATTCAAAGAAAACCGAGTTCCACCTGCAAAATTTTTCTGTCTCAGTGAAAAATATTATTTTAACGAATTTCATAATACACATCAATAGTGTTATGTGTTTCTTGCTGGTAAATATGATTAAAAAAATCCAGGCTAATCCATAAAGAGTTTTTAAGTCACGAGATGTGAGAATTAAAAAAAAAATACAATCTGCGATCTGTGTCCATGGATCAAAGAGTTAACATAGGTACCTACTCTTACAATATATTTTATTTAAGGTACCTCGTGTAAATGTGTTAAATGCATTTTTTAAATGGTTTCTAAATAATCGCAGCTACGGGAATAATGGCCCGTTTTGGCGGTTGTGTTTACGTATTCCAACATCGCTTAATTCATCAAGTCTTTGCGTTTTATATGCAGAAAAGTGTACTGATATAAATTGGCCTTAATCTCTATTATTTCTATCTCTAAATTAACCATTTTGTATTTTTACATGTTTCCAGGTTCAGAGGTTTTTGGACCAGGTAACGGCAGACACTGTGGCTCTAACTGGACTAAATTTCTTCTACATAACTCGAGGACATTAACGGTTTGTACAAATTATGCTACCAACGTGTTGAATTTTCTGTTGTCTCACCCCGAGAAGTAGTTCAATGCATTCATCAGCCTTCTAAGATGTTATAATATAAAGGATAGGTATTATAATTAAAGAATATAAGAAGAATCCCCAATAATTAAAAGAAATCAGGAATCTACTCGATATACCTACTGACATGAAAAAAAGTATTAATTTGAGAAAACTAACAAAATTTGTATAAAACACACTGATTTTTTTTAAATGTCTACCAATTTCGATACTGTACTATGTCTTCGTCATGACGGACGCACAATAACTTCAAAAAATTAGTAAGAGTCAAATATTATGTTAGGTCAGGTTAGGCAAGGTTAGGTAAGGTTTCAGACATTGAAATGCTTCATACCTACACAAAATAATGCATTATTCCTTAAATTTAATTGGTAATATTAAATACTACCCTATATATAGAATACTGGTATATGTAGAATGAAATTAAAATTGGTACAATAGAATAAAAACACAATGAAATAACTGGTACTAATGAATAGGCGATATTACTTTTAATGAAAAAAGTAGTACTATTTATTAGTACCTACTGCTACATTCATAAACTGCTACTGAATGAAATAGTTGAAGGCAGAAATTTAAATCAAAAAATTTTCGAATTTTAGAATTTTAGAAAAAAGATTAATTTTTGGCAATTTTAATTGTTTAAACATTCATTTGTTTAAATTTATAATATTCGATATAAGTTACATTACAACGCTTCATCTATACCTGTAAAACTCAATGTTTGTCTGTTCTCTATACAAATCTACACCGTTTGTCCGATTCGATTCAAATTTTGCATACTTATGCTTTAGGACCTGGCGGGTAATATAGGCGACATTTCCCTCCTATCCTTTTACCTCTTCCCCTCCCCCTGATATATTATCGATCCAAATCTGTACCGCTTAACCGATCGAATTCAAAATTTGGAAACTGATTCATTAGGACCCGGTGGGTAACATTGGCGACATTTCCCCCCCATTCTTCTGTACCTTCCCCTCCTCATATATTTTCGATGCAAATCTGTACCGTTTGACCGATCGGACTCAAAATTTGCAAACTTATTCTTTAGGACCATTCGGGTAATAAAGACGACATTTCCCCTTCCTCCTCTAACCCATCCCCTCCCCCAGAGATATATTTTCTGTACTAATCTACACCGCTTCACGGATTAGACCCAAATTTTGCATACATACTCCCGACGGAAAAAATATGCCATATTTCTTCCCTAGACATCCTATCAATCCCAGCCTTCATTCAATGGAAACATCGGTTTAATTAGAGGCTTTGCAAAACAATGGAATATTTGTTTTTCCCCACAAATTTATTTTCAACTTAACCCTTAACCCGTGTAACTTCGGGTACGAACAGCTTGTTGAAAATAAGTCAAACGTATTGAAAAAAAAAAGCAAATATTTGAAGTCGCCTTTTTTTCTTTAAATAAAGATAGAGATGCAAACACGAAACACGTGTCACATCAATATTCTTACTATTTTAAAACTAAGCTAAACGCTTGTGCTATGGAAATAGGACTAACTTGCTGATCTGGAGTGAGGTTCGAACCCGCGACCTTTGAATCACGAGGCGAGAGGCTTAACCACAAGACCAATAAGCTACAATATTAGGACATTGTTACTTGAATATTTTCGACTCGCAGTTTAGTTAGGAATCTACCTGTAAGGTATTTTGGATAAGTTCTGTTAGGTACATCTTTTATATTATTTGTCTTTAGTGGAATTCAACCTAATTGACATTGTTTCAGATTGTTGGAACGGTTGTGACGTATGAGCTAGTGTTGGTGCAATTCAATTCTCCGGTATCGGCGGCACTTACGATCAACGAAACCTGCACAGCGACCACCACCCTGCCTAGTGTCCTGCCCACTGCCCAAACATAAAACACTGAACAAATACATAATAAAAAAATCTTTTTTTAAACTTACAGATGCGTTTATTATTAATTTTAAGTACTTATATTAGATAGACATGTTCTGTAATATATTGTAGAAAAGTACAATAATATAGTACAATAACATAGTAGGGGAGGAGTGTCTTTCCACTGTTGGATATGGACCTCTTCCATGCCATTCAATCCTTCCCTCTTGTTTGCTTCTTGCAGCCATTTCTTCCCCCTACAGCGGCTACATCGTTGGTCCATCTCTTTTGAGATCTTTCAACGCCTCTTTTATTCTCCCTAGATCTCCGCTTCAGAACTCGATCTTGTGGCATCCTGCCTTGCAATATACCCTGTCCATTACCATTTTAGCTTCGCCATACGATCCATGATATTCACTACTCTAGTTCTGCGCCTAATTTCATTATTTTTTATTCTATCTTCTATTCTATCTCTTAAGCTTATGCCAAGCATGGATCTCTCCATGGATCGTTGCGTGCATTTGAGCTTTTCTACACTTTTCTTTGTAAGGGTCATCGACTCCACTCCATACGTTATCACCGGCAGTATGCACGATTCGAGGGCTTTTCTTTTTAAGCTAATTGGGATCTGTTTGTTTTCTAAAATATGTTTGAATTTGCCAAAAGCAGCCCAGCTCATTTTTGTTCGTCTTGGCTATTCTGTTGTTTGGTTTTCTTTGTCCATTTTTTTCTCAAGTGCTAGTTGTCACAAATTGAATTGCTAGTTATCGTAATATGCTGTAACCACATGAGACTGCTTATATAATATGATCAACAAGTCAGGCTAAAGAGGTATCTTTTACTTTTGTATCAATAAGCGTATTGAATTAGATTTAAACGACAAATTGTTTAGGACTTGTATACTTTGTGCTATTTTATTATATTTCGTTTGTGTATTTGTCTCAATATTTTGGGGGTCAGTTGTCATATAAAACAAATAACCCCATCAATACCAGTATCTTTATTTTCTCGCTGTAATAAATGTGAAATTGATGGCGATGGTTAAAAAGTAATAGTGAATTTGTTTATTAAAATAATATTCTTTTTATTTTATTTCTATTTTAAATCAAAATGATAGTTTCCTTATTTTTCTATAACTTTTTTGTTCGGTAAACTGTATTTTTGTTTCAGATGGAAAGCGGGTTTTTATTTGTTATTAACACTTATTATAAATATATAAATATGTTATTTGTTCGTAATGTTTTATTTAAAATAGATACATAAAAATATCTATTAAACCTAGTTCAACCACTGAAATAACTAACACCCCGAAAGTTGTATGTATCTTTTATTAGATTCCTTACCATAAAAAAACTTATGATTTTCTGAGTGGTTGAATTCATTAATTCCAAACCTGTGAAACTTAAAACGACAAAACATCACGCCTATTTCAATCAATTGAAAGCATTAAAATATTATACACATCTCTTGTCCGGAGCCAATTAGAATATTGCTCATCAGTTTGGTCTCCATATTATACTATCTCCATATAGACAGTATTGAACGTGTCCAACGCAAATTGGTGAAGCGGTTATGTTATGGTTGAAATGGTGCGCTTGCAGCGTCCAACTATACGGAAACTTCCAAGAGGCGAGCAAGATGTCCCGTACTTAGCGAAAGGCCCGGCACAGAGAAACCATGCAAGACACTTGCCTCCTGGTTATCTTCCGATTTATTGAACTGCGACCTGATGAACTGCGGTTAGTGGACTGTAGATGCGGGTGGCCGTCTTCCCAAGATTGTAAACAAATCCACTGCGAAGAACGGCTTCGAAAGGCGATGTTAAGATCGAACGACAAATTGAGGGTAATGCGGAATGCGGAACGTGCGTAAAATGTCACACGGCGGTGATGGCAATCGAGTATGTACTCACAGCGGCGGTCCAATATGTACTAACGCCGGCCCTGGTGGGTCCCGCGTCATTGGCGGAGATAGGTAAAGCGGATTGCCTAGTTTCTCGATGAAAGGCGTTCACTATATATTCCAAATATAGATATGGCCCGACCATAAATTTCTCAAATACATTATCTACAAGATAAGCATAGCAATACAAAACAAATACAATAACCTTTTGAAAAGACTGAAATTACCCATATTTTAACTCACCTTATATGATAGAAGAAAAACTTGTGATATAGTTCTTCTTTACAAATTTGTAAATAATATGTTGGACAGCACTGACCTTGTAGCGTGTATCAATTATAATATCCCGTCCATATATAGAACTCGACAAATTGTCACATTTCATTGCCACAATTGCAGTACTAATTATCAGTCAAATTCTGTGATTAGCAGAATATTAAAGACTGATAATGAATTTGGTTATATGGTTGACGTTTTCAATGACAATCTAGTGAAAATAAAGTTTACACTTAAAAAGACAATACTACTTCATTACTAACTTCAACTATTCATATATACATGTACTGATGTGTAGGTAATATATTTTTTTATACACATTACTGCTCTGTACTTTATATTTTTAATTTATATTTTTAATTTTTATACTCATATTTTAATGCAACCTGAATCTTTCGCTGCTTATACCTTTTATTGCTTATACATGTACTTTATATTTATAAATTTTATATTTTACTGCTTATATAACTGATTTTGTTTTATGTGTATACCTACTTCTTGAATTTTATGTAATATTTTTTTAAATATTTAATATATAACACGTGCTAGGAATTTATAATTGTATATCTTATATGTACTGTTTATACCTGATACTATGTTGTATACTTCTTTCTATATTATATCATTTTTACGTAAAAACCTATAATGGGTGTAAAAAAAATTAGCGGCATTACATTCTTAAAGATTAACTGTCAAGATACAGAAATACCATTATTAGATACAAAATTAGCATTTTAGTTTACACAATTGCAACACCCCTAATCCAATATTTGACAGATATTTAGTATGAAACAACTATTTCTATGTGATTTCGCGTAACCTTGAGGTTAAACTCGAGTTTATGGATTTGCGCTTACTTTGATCCAACTTGAAACAGCCGGGCCTTACTCCCTCTGACCACACCACCGACGTATACCTACGTCTCGTTTATTTTTATTTTCGTATATTAAAGTGCTGGGATAAAGATCCGATATCCCAATTTTTCTAATTTCAGAATAAAAAATATTACAGAGTAACAAATATTATTATAAAAGTTGGTAGAAATCAATTTGTTTCACACATTATATGTACTAATCTCTTCATCCAAAGAGCATATTAAATTAAAGCCAATATTTTCGTCACAATGTTGAAATATTGACATTTAACAGATGTCTTGTCTTTTCTCCAATTTTTTTAGTGTTGGGTTAAGAATCTTGTTATTTGTAGAATACGGCCGATTGAATAGGAGTATCATCAATGTCTCTTTGATAATCTGAATTATAAAAATAAATGCATATAAATTAAATGAGACGAGGTCCTGAAGGATATTTTGGCGTGGGGCGCCTTGTAGCGCATCTAATCTATGAACTGCAAAAGAACCACCTCATAGGTGGCAATGGCGCCGGCCACCTGCGAACAATTCATCGAAAATTATTATATTAAATGGTACACCTTCAAGACATAACATTTAATAATATTATTAAAAATTGGAGACTTACACCCAACATGAAGTTGCGGTTCACGGTGAAAAATCCCATCCCTGAAAAAGTCACTTCATCATTGACTAACTGCTGACTCAATCTATGTATCTGGAATTTCAGAAAATATATATTTTACATTAGGTAGGTATTTAAGTATCCAGTACTCACAGCCGATGCAAATATTGACGCTAACGTTACCCACAGAACCGGCAGAAAAGGAGATCACTCACTGGAGTTTTGTGAGACAATCGTGTACATGTGAGGACTAAAGGTTTTGGATACAAAACTGCAGTAAGACCTGCAATGAATGATACGAAACTGAATTTTAGATATAAAACTGCAGTAAGACTACAGCTCAGGAAGCTGGACTTTAAGGAAGGTGCACGAGCTAAAACTCCATACCAGTGTAATGAAGATGCTCAGATGGTCTTGGAGTGATGCGACGAATCAAAAAACATGTGCATTTTCAAAAAGGTCCAGGTGCCCACCCATTTCAATATATTCTCGATTTTGTTCACTACGTGTTTTTATTTCTTTTCATAGATGGCGGTAGTGTGTCGCCATACATTTTGTATGAAATTTAATTTTAAAAAATCATATAAATTACCTACATAAAATTTGAGAATGTAAATCATTAATGGCATTGTTTACATGAATTTAAAAAAGTGAGGACTTATCGGTTGGTTTCAAAGATACTAGCCAAAATATATCAATGTTACAAAATCCAGCCGCGCAGCATATATACAAAATCAAAAACGTTGGTTGTTGAAAGTGTGCGTCTTCGCTGCGATGGCTCTTTCTGAACATTGATCGTTCTAAACCGTGTAATCTCGTTTTTTAACCGTTTTTATAATTTTTTAAATATTGTAGCTGTTACTAAATAATCTGTTACAAAATAAAAATTAATATAATTTAAAATATTTTTGTGGTTTTACACGCGTGTACGGCTAGTGTTATATATACCTATGTATAGGTAATATATTTTTGATGGTCTTAGGAAAACCGGAGATACTAAGTCAGTTAGTCATGGGGTTTTGCGTTTTTTAGCTTTGAATTCGAATGAAGTTATTATATTTAGATACTATTGGAACAAGAAATAATAATCAAATGCATTTCGTGGTCTCTCCTTTTCGCCCCGCTACATACTTCCGCTACATGCGCACGCTGCGCGTGCGCAACTTCCGTTACAATTAAAACTTTAAAAATGCAGGTATATATAAAAAATTAAATAAACTCTTCAAACAAAATGAGATTGAAAATATTCAAAAGATAATAACAGTGACCATTTAAGAACAACGTAATAGAGTATAATAAAATATAGCTTGTTGGTCTTGTGGTTAGGACTCTCGCCTCGTGATCCAAAGTTCGCAGGTTCGAATCTCACTCCAGACCAGCAAGTTAGTACTATTTTCAAAGCAAAAGCGTTTAGCTTAATTTGAAAATAGTAAGAATATTGATGTGACACGTATTCCGTGTTCGTATCTCCATTTTATTTTTGAAAATATCCAAATAAGTAAAGTAGCAAAACAAAATAAAAGTGAAAATGACGACAATACAAAAGTAAAAAGTATTTGGAGGTGGATGAGCCCTCCGGTTTTGGATAGGGTTGAACTCAAGGGTTACCACTCCGTTTGTAGAGTCGGAGATCTCTGCTGTTGTAGATGATGTAAAAGTCGCGATGGTTTGACAGAACTTATTTGAAGTATAAATTTTGACAAAAGTTACAAGTATAGTAATTATAGGTACACAATAATGAATCGATAGATGACGAGAGCATGCGCTCGATAGGTAGCTTCGCGAGAGCTTCTATCGGGAAGCGCTTCGCCGTAAGAATGACACTGGGCGAGTGAGATACTCGGCTCTGCAAGCGCCGGCTTATATAGTGATCCAGAACAAAGGCTCGGGGTTTTTTACTCGGCTGCGCGTGTAGATATTTAGTTTAGATCAGCAAGGCGAGTTTCCTCGCTCTCCGTGCCCCCTGCTATACATTGCCTTTGTACTCGGTCATTGTCCCGGCTTACTTTGTCGCCTGTTTGCTGTCCTCAGCGTTCTTGCCTCGGCTTTTGTATCAAGGGCAACGGCCTGCCGTTTTCAATGTCAGCGTATGCGGTACCTCATTACACGAGCGTGTGTGTGTATGCGTCTTGGGCCACCACAAGTATATAAAAGAAAAGGGGGGTATGTATAAAATTAAAGGGGCCACTATGAACTCACCTCCTGACAGTAGACTTGGGCGGGGCAACAGCGCAGCCTTGGCAGAACTCGCTTGGTCTCCATGGGGAGCGAGGCAGCCGCTAGGGCGACGCAGGTCACACGGCCCACCATGAAGCCAAAGGATCCGAAGAAATATGCGTCGTGCAGCGCACCCCGGTCTCCTGGCCTGGTTAAACATCACAGTCGTCATCACCATGGACCGGAACCCCGCAAGAGAAAAGAGCAAACATCACACTTTCTTTGCAAGACACAACTGAAAATCCCCATCAATTTTGTATGTGTAACATCAAAATACATAGTTATATATGAAGAATGTCCGCCGCAAAGATGACGCTGTTCTCATAGCCGTAACTCGCGGCCGAAATGCAAGGTGACTTGTAGCGAAAACTTTGGGGGAGTCTTCAACATTAAATTTTGAATAGAAAATATTCTTTATGCTTTGCGTGAAATTTCGACAGTTAAGAAGATACCCAACATCAAAGTTTGTATTTTTTAAAATATTTTTGACTTGTCTTTTGTAAAATTTTAGACTATCTAGAAACTAATTATAATAAAATATTAAAAATTCGTTCGCTTTGAAGCAAGTCACATAAAATGAATAAAACCTTGCGAAAAAAAATTGATTCAATTTTATCAAAAACATGCAAACTTTGAGGTCGCTTATCTCTTTGACTGTTGACATTCCATTTCAAGTGTAAAGAGTATTTTTTATTCAAAATTGAATGTTAAATACAACCGCAAAGTTTTTGCTACTAGCTTCGAGTCACCTGTATAATAATGCTCCGTATCAAGGTGCATTTTTCGAAAACACTTCACATTGATCAAAATATTGTCATTAAACAATAATAATTATTAAACATAAAATTTCCGATATATTATATTTTTAAAAAGATTTAAATAACCTTGTGTAAGAGAATTGTGTGTTTTGATTTATAGTAGGTATATATCGCTAGCACGTAAAAACTACTAATTAATGTAAATCTGTAATTCAAACATATATTAATTAAGCCAAGATATCGCATCCCGAATGTAAGACTATTACCTTTTCAAAATATGCATTCTGCGTCGCGACGCCACGAAGGTAGTTCAGCCTCTACCATAGCATCTGGCGGACCTGCGCTGCCCGCCAATAGTTTCTTTGTTACCTACTTATTTTACTTGCTTACTCACTCGTTCTTCACTAGCTCTCGAAGCATATCTACGGTGAGAAATAAACATCCACGAAGTCTAAACCTTCCATAAATTTGCATTTGATATATTTTTCTTTCAACTGAGTGCAAGAATACCATAATTAAAATGTGATTTTTTTTATAAGTAATAAGAAAACAATAAAGATATTTTGCCATGTTGATACACAAAACAATCACTTTTAATGCTTACGGAACTATTTGAGAGAAGAACAAAAATCTTTGAACCCTATTGTCTCAGAATGTATATTTTGAAAATGTAATAAATAGTCTTACATTCGGGACGTGTCGCTAGAGTGCGACCACTATAAATTGGCGTGCGAAGGAGGGCGTCCCTGTCGCGTAACAGAAGTTGCCGGGGTGTAAATTTATTACACAATACATAATATACAGAATGTCCGGTGACCGGTGTCGTAGCCTTTAACAGAAATTTAGTCGGGCAGCATTAAGAAACCAAGCCGTAATGGCGGCCGTTCTATCTGTCAAACTGTCAGACGGTAATATCGGTCCATTATTTGCTTTTTCAGCTTCCCAAAACTTTACTACTTCATTGGCAATTGTTCTTGCACCATCCCGGACCGTTTAGGATATTTTGGACATAATAATTCAGTGTATATTGGTAATCAAGAGTCACAGCTCCCGAGCAAATACAAAATTGTACTGAATGGCAGGGCGAGGGGTTACCGCCGGGTGCGGGCGGGGCGGGTTTTAGTTCCAAAGTCGCCGCACGCCAAGCTATTGTGGTCAAGCAATAGCACGACTCCGCAGCCGTTTAATTGCGTAAATGTAAATAAAACTGCAATGGCACAGGGTCGGACGGGCGCCGCCACACAAAAGTATCACTTTTCACTGTAAAAGAATGATGGAAAGTTACACAAAGATGATATTTTGGTACGTAGTAGAACTTCCTCTAATGGTGCCATCTCCTATCGGAGGTCGACGATCATTTTGGAAATTACGACTTTAGTAACTTGACGGACCGGTATACGTTGTTCGTAGTTACGTAGTCATGAGATGCGGCGGCGTCTTCCTACGCTTCTTTTACCGCTTATTTTCCCCTGAATGACTAATTAATTTAGGCTTTATTTTGATCCTCTTATAATATGCCCGAGATACTCAAGCTTTCTTGTCTTGAAAGTCCGCAGCACTTTTCGGTCTTTTTTCCACCGGAAAACTTCAACATTCGTCACTCTATCCACCCAGGAAACTTTCAATATACGTATATTATAGAGCCACATCTCAAAAGCCTCGACTTAGTTCTTAGTTTACTGTCCATACCTGCACCCCATAAAAGAGAATGGCAAAAATATAATACCGAACCATACGCATTCTAGGTGCAGGCTTAGATCACGATTAGAAAATAATGATCTCATTCTCTATTCGACTTTTTTACTTCTAACTAGTAGTTGAATTAACTGTGTATAAAAAATATGGAATTCTTAACTCAAAAACGTTTTTTTAGAATGGTGTTAGTTTGCACTCGAAAGGTGAAAGCGATTCAATGAGCAGTACAGCTTACCCAATTCCATTAAACATTTGCAAGCAGATGAAGAAGAGGTTGTTGGTGAAGGAGAGCAGTACCAGAGGTCCGAGCAATGTTCCCACATATCTCCCCAACTCCAAACTGCCGCAGAATAGTTCACGAGCAAACCTCCATTGAACAGGACGCGCTGTCTACAAAAATCACATAAAATGAACAAGAATTCAGAATAAATTCCCTTCGGATATAATTCTCCGCCTTCTAAAATTCTAACATACGTAAAAATGTCGCTAAAATCCTTTCTATGACGAAATGCCATAACACCGGTTTACTGAATAAATTAAACTTCTAACTTTTCGTAATACATGCAATATTTATTTTAATATTTTAGCTAATCTTAAAAAAACGATTCTGGAATCCGCAACAGATTACATACATTGCGAGATTAGAACAAATTCAGAACAAGTTTCTACGCCACCCCAATGGTAAATCCGGTATGTCTTTCGACTCACACATGGAAGCAACGGACTTCCACAACATGAGAACCCTGGACCATAGAAGAGCACGAGCTTATCAAATACTACTCTTCAAGTTACTTCAGGAACATATTGACTGTTCCACCCAATTGGAGCTGGTTTCTCTCCACGCTCCATCAAGGCTAACCCGACAGTCCGTGCTCTTCCATGTATAACCCAGAAATAGACCTCTTATGCACAGAACTCGTTCAGCCAGCGAACATGTAAAGCATACAATAATCACTTCAACGACATCGATATATTTAATACTAACATCTCAGCTCTTAAAAATCGTATTTGAACCACCTTTTTCACTTGTTTCTATGTCTTCAGTGTATTGACTCAGACCGACCATCAACATACGCGCCCTTCAGCCAAACTCTCATCACTCTTTGCACATAACTCCTGTCCTCACCACATACACACTCCGCTCAACCACAATCTCACCTATCTCATTCCACTTCCTCCTCTCACTCCTACTTCTATCTCTCTATTTATTTGTTTTTCTTGCACTTTTCCTTTCTGGTTTACTTGGTATTTTTATACGCAATTCTGCAATCACAGTTAATTGCCTGATCAGCGACCTTGCGCCTCAGACATCGCATATATTACAAGCTCACATGGAAAAAGGCAGTGGTGTCTCCGCCCACTGCCTTTTTCCATGCAAAAAACGCCCAAAAAACTCAAATTCTTTAAGGGGGGGTAAAGTATTAATTTTTTTGCATTTATTTTTATTTTTTTAACTGAATGCATAATATCTCAAAAATATTGTGTCAAAATTTCAAGTCGATTGGAACAAAATTGACGAAGTTATGAGTATTTTTATGCCTGTCGAATTTTTATACCTACCCGACCCTAATGCATTGGATTCGTTCAAACACACGTACAGTGCTCTTCCCGAGAATGTTTTGGATGCCATCAGGCCTATCCTTTATGAACCTGGCATTGGTGATTCAGTGTGTCGATAAAATTCGCTTATGAACGTTTTATACCAGATTTTTTAGTGTTCAAAACTTTAAAGCGTTTTCCCCACAACTCACGTTTTCAAAGTCGGTGCCCCTCATAACTTCAAAACTCTGCAGCGATCCTTTTGAAATTTTGAAAACTATTTCTGTACAAAATTTACGAGGTAACGCTGGAGATTTTTTTCAAATTTGTTGATAATTTTTATTTTTTAATAACAATTTGGCCGATTTTTTCGCAAAAAATCGCGTTTTTCCATTCAAAGTGTTCCAAAAAAGTGAAAAATTGAAATTGAAACTCTCCCAGCATTACCTGAGGAAAACTATTATCTAACGAATGAACTTTGATTTTTGGATATCAGGCGATCCAGCACCAAGTTATGAGGGGCACCGCAATTCTACTTTTTTCCGAGACACGTCCGAATGCTGCCATTCCCGAAGGCTGCCATTGCCGTATTTTTTAATATTTCTTCATGAAAATTTTACATAATATTCTTCGAATGTCAAACTTTAATGTAACATTGGTTTTAATAAATTTCAAGAGATTTCAACTGTGTCGTCACAAAAAATTCACAAAAACATGCCTTTTTTGTACGAATTAACCTTACCCCCCCCCCATAAGGCAACACGAGCGAGGCGAGTAAGCAACATGCCTGTGGGTATTTTATCTCTCATACTTTTACCTTGATGTCCATCTTCTCTATCATAGAATTGATATGGTTGAAGCGTGCCACAAGTCCTACGCTTATTTGAATAAGAAGTAGATCTTGAAAGTTCCATGTGAAGGTGGCGACTTCGCTTGCCAATATGACAAACAGTCCTAGTGCTATGTTATAGTTTACTGGAAATTACAATTCATTCATTATTAATAATAAATTTATAATGACGATTAATTTAGGTAAGTAAAAGTTGAGTTAATACATTTACCTAGACTGAATACGAATCCGTGAGATTTCATGCAATACTCAAAGATGCAATCTTGGAATGTCGAATTTCCAGCGCGTATCGCATTTTGACAATCCGTTGTCTTATTAAGAACACTTAACGTGTGCTCAACTATAAAAAAAGTACTGTGGTTATAAAACGGGTATAATTCTGTGTTTGATGAAAACATAGTAATGATACTGTTATTAACAAATATCGTCTCCTTCGATTAATACTCGAGGGCAAGAAAGAAGGAAGACGAGAGAGTGGATCGGAAAGACAAGCGGAGGATTTGTTTCGGGCCGCGCAGGACAGAGGTTTTCGCACAAGTGATCGCCAATATCGGGGGGACCTGACAAGGCACAAAAAGAACAAGAAGAAAAAGCTTTTAGCAAAATTTAATGCAATATCATTGTTCACAACAAAAGGGTAATTTCATTTTTTTTCAATAGAAAAATCTTAATTCTGGTTTAGAAAATACGTTTAAGAAAAAGATTTTCTTTTAATACCTATGTATATTAACATTAAAAAACGCGATTTTAAACTCCCGCCAAAACGCTTATTTTCGCAAGTGACGTTTGGCATGTCTTTTTATGTCATCTGACGCAATCATCACGCAACAGCAATTTTATTACAGCGTATTTAGACGTTCATTCGTTTTTTTTTTATAAAACAAGCCGGCTTTTTTGTATAGTGTGTCCATAATGTCAGGGAATAAGTTTTGTAGATATTATATGGTACCCAAATGTAGAAATTCATTCCTGAAAACTGAAAAATGAATCCAATATTAAAGCATCAATTTTCGGTAAGTTATCAGATTTTCCTCGTGAAAATTCGTCCTCCATTATTTTAAATGTGTTCTCAGATAATTATTTTATTAAAATAGGTCACAAACGCGGCAAAATTTATATAAAAACCATGCAAACACCAGTAAAAACAAAGCGAAAACAAACGGTTACGATAGAAACAAAACAAATTTAGGTGACAAACACCATAGATCATGTATGTTTATCTATAATTCTTGTCAAACAACGTCACGACCATCGAGTTTTATGGAACCGTATTTTTAAGATTTTTATTATAAAAATTATGAATGAAAACATTATCCCACACCATCCATATCAGTAAAATGTGAAATTACTCTATTAACTATGCTTCTTCCCTCAGAGGCTAAATACCAACGACTGATGCTTTCTGTGGGCGGAAAATTCCACCAAAGAATATTCATTTGTTTGGGCGCAAAAAATAAAGGTTCTATATTGTTTGAACAGCGGGTCACGCTCCATTAGACGGTGAATGGCTCACCTAGCGCGAGGCTCAGCACGACGAAGGCGATGAGTAGCAGTTTGAGCCTCAGAGGGGGCCCCCGGCACGCGGATGCGCGCAGCTCCTCGGCCCTCCAGCGCGCCGACATGTCCGGCCAGCCGCGCGCCACGCGCCGGAGGATCACCACCGACACCAGAGCGTTGGCGTAGAATATAGCGCCCGCCATCTTGTTCACCACTCCTCCTTCAGGCACAGATAATAATATTTCGATCATTTTGATCCTAAAATACTTTAAATACCCGTATTGCTAGCAGGGTCTGGAAATAGGCGAAATCACTACAGTGCAGAAATTTATGCTTGTCTCAACCATACCGGTGTCACTTCGAGTCTTATGTGCATGTCCGAGAATGGAGCGCGCTGATTGACATTTGACATCCAATCAGCGCCGCCACATGAAATAAATGAGAGTCACAAATATACCTACAAACATCCCAATTTCAATAGAGATGACAATTACAAATTATCAAGTATTTGGCGCTCTGTTCTTACGACATTGATTCAACCCTTGAAAGACGTCGCAGTAAAGTCCGCCGACGTAACTAGTACGTATTGCACATTGGCGACCTCTATTGTAGAAGAAGTGAACACTCCACAACAAAGTGCACATAATTTAAGGCCTCGAAAGCAGTAATCAGTCCGCCCTCTACCTCCGCAGGTAAAGGTCGTCCTCCTGACGACGTTGAATAAGAATTCAACGAAACGTCGAGAATCGTTTCTCGGTGGAAAAACATACGGTTTGTATAAAATATCCGCAACCAGTTACAGTTAAAGAGAGTCACGACGCTTGCGCACAACAGGTCAAGTGACAGCGATGAGATAGAAGTAGCATTTTCTGCCCCGCTTAGTCCGTGACACCTCCACTAATGGGCATTACCAATATAGGAGTAGGTATTACATGTATGGAAATACCATTAAAAGATTTAGCAGTTAGGTACTTCGTTACCTACTAGCATTCAGTTACTAATTGGCTGCGTAAGCTCAATGGCGCGTCAGTGTTCAGATCGCCGGTGATCTTACACATCTTGCACAGGATAAATCATAAATCAGCATGCTTCAACTTTTCAGCGTGTAGTTTTCTGGGATATTCTGCCACTACTAGGATACTGGACGCTCCTTGCCCGCAAAATCGACCTTCTTACAAGCAAGCTGTTATTGATGTTGATGGTGATACGCCCCGAATGATAATTGTAAAATATGTTTTAATCTTCTTTATCTATTTTTCTGGAACACTCTGCCTTGTATATATGACCTCTCAGGCCAACGTTTTGGATCCCAAGAATTCGGATCGCACGAATTAGCGGTTGTTTAAATATATGAAAGGTTTCAATTTGGAACATATATACAACTACAAACACTGATACAAATTGATAACATGTTGATGGATTATTACGATGGAATTGGTAAACGTAGAGTGATTAGATACTTAAGCCAGTTCATACACATACAGGTTGTGAGCCCTGGGCCATCGTACAAAAGACTTCCATATACGTTTCTCATATAAAAAACTTCGTCTCTGTGGGACTTCTGTAGTTAACTTAAAAATAAATTTAGGTACGTTTTTCAAAGATTAGTCTAATATCAGTTACTGTTTTAAATCAGGAAAAGACAGAAACTTCAAAAATTATGGGATGTCTAAGTACCTAAGTATATATTTTTTAGAACACTTTTTTCGTATGTGGTAAAAATGAATACCAAGTACAGTAGCCGGCCAACATATTTAAAATTTTCGGCGTAGTGGGGGGAAGTTTGCGCATATTCTATTCCACCAAAGAGACCCAAACTTTGTCTTCTGCGCATTCCCCCACTACGCCAAAAATTTTCAAGAAGTTTGCTGGCAACTGTATCTAATAATTAGTTTTATGCCCGTCACTAATACATTTATTATTCAATCAATGTTTATTATAGATGTCTCACAGAGACGAAACTGCGTTTTTAAGGGAAAGTAGGTATAGAAGTCTTTTGGGTGTACATAGGCCTTACGACCTATCGTACGGCTGGCTTAAGTGTTCACTTTACACAATGTAACGTTCGCCGTTACCACCCATGATAGAATATACCATGTGTACTAATTTTTGTAAGTCGAATATATATTTAAATTATGCGCCACGTTTTACATATGAGTTGTAACCATCCTCCACGCGGCCTGCCCCGAAGCTTTTTCATTCCCCCCAAATGACTACAGATGTCGCTAATGAGACATCTATATTTGATTACGGAATTTTCTGAATCAAAAATATTCTGAACATGTATTATTATTATTTACTTACCTGTCGTATGAGCGTTTGTTTTGGTCACCGTCTTGATGGCGTAGACGAGGGCCGTTACGAAGATCCACAATACCGGAATGGTGAACAGCGCGGACACCACTGATAGAAAGCCCTTGGCCCTGTACCTAACACCGCCGGGGGGGCCACAGATCCCGTGCACCGGGAACACGCCCAAGGCTCGGGCCACCAGCAGAGTCCCGGCGATGGCATCTTGGAATGTATCTCCGTTGGGCTCCGTAGATTGCTAGAAGCGGGGGAAACAAATTATTCAGATGCTTTCAAAAATTAAAAATTATTATATTATTAAGTTCATGCTGATTCAGGTGGTCTCGTATAATATACCAAGACAAACGTGACATCTCGATGTGACCCACAGGAATAATTTTTGCCTTAAATTCACCGATAACATGCATGCATCGCATTGGAAATGAGTTCTCGAAATTCATTGACATTTTTCGCTGTAGGAGCATACCCAAACTAAAGAACTCCTTAAATTAGTATCTACCGTTCAGAATTGACTCTTTACTGACTATTCTTTTTTTTACTTTATTATTATTTAGTTAAAGGTTTTAATTATTATTGTTTACTTTTATACTAATCATTGTTTATATTTATTTATTTTAGTAGTGTTTTACCGATCGTTCATTTCTCTTTTAAATATGTTTTATTTTTATTATTTTTTGTTTATTATTATAAAACGTGTTTTATATTAGATATGTAAAAATTCTTGTAGCTTTATATATTATGCTGTAAAAGTCCACAAGGGCGTTGATAAAGAAATAGATAACTATTGTCTCTGCAATCTCTGGTGGCTCTTGGCCTCCTCGAGAGTTTTCTTCTTCGTGCTATTTCGCATCGTTTCTCTATGATTATGTATGTGAAGATATTGTCACTCCGTCTTAGTGATCTTAGACCTTCTCAAACTGCTGTGCACCAAGGTCTTGTGTTCCACTATATGATGAACTTATTTAAAAATTTAATCAACATGTGTCTTGTCATCACATCTATCAATGATCACCTTGCCTCCTCACAGGATTTGTAGAATGAAATGCATCCATCTGTGATATTCCCCCTTCAGTCTTATCATCATCTTTCATCACCTTCATCTTCATTCGACATGTATTGCGCCCTTGCGGATCTCTAAACAAAACATTATTTGCGGGTTCCTAGTTTTCACGTTGCGTAGGACAAAAAATTAGTGATGGTTTACTTGAGATTCCAACGCCAGAAAGCACTAACGAGAAGGATAACTTTCCCGACCGCAGACCTCGACCTCTGTTGGATTGAAACCAGGAACGGCAGCGGGTTTCCTGTGCCGTACGACTTTTACAGCTCAACAGTGCATGATCATATTGAAGGAAGGACCTGTGGTACTAGCAGGGAATATTTTGCTTCAAAAAAGCAAGAAGAACTCAGGTCGTATACAATAAACAAAGAGGGAAAGAAAAATATTAAGTGAACTTGACACGCCCGAAACGACTGTAGAGTGGCTCGATGAAGAAGACATAATTGTATTTGAAAGGAAACCTCAAGAAGAAAAGGATCCCTTGACTGTAACTGAGAAAGATGTTTTCCCAATCATTGAAAATTTGCAGGAATGACTTGCGTGAGCATTTGAGTCAGAAGTTAATAATTATAAAAAAATATATAACAAATATCATCGTTTTATATACTTCTTTATATATTTGTATTTTTTTCTTATTAATTATGAAAATATCTTGTTTATTTTATACCCAATAATTTAAAATTAGTTTTGGTAAAAGAAAACAGCGCAAAATGTCTTCTGGAAATAATAGGACAAAAACAACTTTCTACTCGGGGGGGGGGTCAAAGCAAAAGCCACGTTAGGGCTACGCTGGAGAGGAGTTCAAAATGGAACACGTAATTTATGGACCTCCCATACTTGTGGTTTCAATTTGGATTATACTGTTTTAGCATGGCTTTGAAGCCAATAAATTCATATTAGCATTTTGTCTGTTGTATCTACTTAAATGTAGTGTTTTAATGCGTTTTCTTTGTAGGATTATCTTTCGCGATCACTGACTCATTAAATAAAAAATAAAATTAAAGAATTAAAACTTATACGATAAATATATTGTAACTATTGTATGAGTAGATACTTTGTTTACCTTAAAATCAGTTTCATTTGTAATTGTAGGGTGAACAGATGGTTTGACTCCACCTGAAAATAAATTTGAATAAAAGTTTCACATGATTTTCATTTATTTATTTCAAACACACAGGCATACGCAATATACCTACCTACGCATAAATATACTTTGTACAGCATATTTTGATAACAAAAGAATTTAGGTAATTAAATTTAGACAAGAAATAATACATTACATTACGTTAACTCAAATCTTTAATGATTATAAGAATGATTTCAAAAATATCTTTGTACCTAACCAGTAATATTTTCATCAAGCTTCAAGCGGTAAGATGAAAAATAATTATTGGGATGCGTATAAGTACACGGATGAAACTTTACTCTACGTCACTTTAGCTTTGACAGTGAAGATCGGTATGCAATATGCATTAGACGGTCATTGTTGTTCGCGTACAAAACACAATGCACAATGAATGACGGATCGCTCGACGCTAACTTAACAACACTGTCCTTTATGCAAGTATCGAGACAAGTCTGGTGTGTGTGCAGGCGCTATTATGCTTACCAAAACGACGCTTTGATTTTTCCAATGGCGACAGGACATTTCGTTTCAGTCCTATCCCAGAGAAGAGGCCTTCAACTTTTCCTGAAAATCTGTCAAAATTATGAACAAGGCACCTAAAATTATATTTAAGTTAAATCGAACCATTGATCTGCATAAAAATATCAATATGCTAAACATAAAAAAATTATATACATATACCAAAAAGGTAATAAAACTTTATAAAATTCAGAAGAAATAATTAAAAATCAACATCACCTTGTATCCGAATAGTGACACACTCATGATACACAAGGTCAAGAGAGAATCAAACATAATAATTTCGTTGTCAGTCCGTCTGTCTGTCCGTAACTTCGGGTAACATCCGTAATTTCGTTCGAATTCACGGCTAAAAAAATTGCACGGCAAATTGAACGGCCGGAGATGGGGCTTGAACCCCGGGCCAGCAAACCCGAACCGGCCGCTTAACGCATGTTGCTACCGTCAAAAAGATACCATAAATATATACCTACTAGGTCTTAGCAAAGACGCGAACCAATGTTCCGTCATTTTCGACAGGTTACAGGTAGTACCTAATGTAAGAAGTGATAAACTAAGAACAAATAGAGAACGGCATGGAATCGTATGTGCAGCTATTGAATTCTATAGGTAATGGACATTTTAGTGACATAAAGAAAATAAATATTCTTCAATAAGTAAAAGAAAAGACTTGTGTTGGAGAGGAGATAGTTCATTAATCATAGTTGTTAAAAATTGTATTAGTTGTAGTTGTTCAAAAGTTCAAAGATGTTAAGTGTTAAATTTATTATATTATATATAGTTCTTCTGTAGGTATTAGTTATTAATTATGTATAGTGTTTGATGTCCTCTTGAACCAGAATTATTTTGCTCGGGGACTTTTTTCTTTTTATTATATTTGTAATTACTCTATTTCCACGCGTCTAAAATATTAATATAAATAAAGTAATTTAAATAAATAAATAAAAATATTTTTATACAAATAAATACAAAATGAATTTCCACTCCGATTTATAAGCAGAAATCAATTTAATTGTAATAAATGAATATATAATAGATATTGTATCATAACAGAAGATGAAGACAAATTAATTTTGAGAACAGGAGAGAAAGAGAGTACAAAATGGGGGACATAGGTAAGTAAAACAATAAGAATATAATTTTTTACCTTTTTCCGGGAATTCTCATAGTATTTTAGATGTATTTAAACATTAAACGAACATTCAACATCAATACACTACAAGGGTATGACAGAGAAATCACTTTCAATTTAAAACATTTCATAGGAAAATACTTTGTATTTAATTGCGTGATTAAATTTAAACACGAAAGGTTGAAATGTCTGCACGCCCACATTCAACAATTATTATTTCAGCATTCTGTTTGTAATTACATCGTAAAGTAATCATTCAACACATTGTCAATCACTTAAAATAATACATGAATTTAAATTCAATACATTAGTGACAATGGCGCAATAATTTTAATACTTGCTTAAGGGGGGGGGTAAGGTTAATTCGTACAAAAAAAGGCATGTTTTTGTGAATTTTTTGTGTCAACACAGTTAAAATTGCTTTATTAAAACCAATGGTACATTAAAGTATGAGATTTGAAGAATATTGTGTCAAATTTTCAAGACGAAATATTAAAAAATACGGCAATGGCAGCAATTATTCGGACGTGTCTCGGAAAAAAGTAGAATTGCGGTGTCCATCATAACTTGGTGCTAGATCATCTGAAATCAAAAAATCAAAATTCATTCGATAGATAATAGGTTTTTCCAGGTAACGCTGGGAGGGTTTTTTGAAATTTCAATTTTTCAATTTTTTGGAACACTTTGAAGGGAAAAACGCGATTTTTTGCGAAAAATATCGACTAATTTGTTATTAAAAAATAAAAATTAATAACAAATTTGAAAAAAACTCGACAGCGTTACCTCGTAAATTATGTACAGAAATAGTGTTCAAAATTTCAAAAGGATCGGTGCAGTAGTTTTGAAGTTATGATGGACACCGACTTTGAAAACGTGAGATGTGGGGAAAACGCTTTAAAGCTTTGCACACTGTAAAATTCAAAATAAAACTCAACACTTATTTTATACTTACACATAATTGTCGATGCCATGTTCACACAGCAAAGAGCTTTAGTCATCAGCACCTTTTTGTCCTTGTCTAAGCAAAACTCTTCTAATACAATAGCACGTCCGGTAGTCCTCAGGTGAGCGCGTCTCTTAGCTGCCCGAGCAGGTATAGAAAATCAGTCTGATATCGCTCAAATGTTCACAATTTCGTCAATTTTGTTCCGATTGACTTGAAATTTTGACACAATATTCTTGCGATGTTATACATTCATTTAAAAAATTAAAAATAAAATGCAAAAAAAATAAATTAAAAACCTTACCCCCCCTTAATAATTATAGGTACCTACTAATCAGCGTGAGGAGGACTGCAAGATCCTTTCACGATACGTGTTACCTGTGAGTAGGTACCTACTGCAATGGATTTAAATAATAAATCTCTATTATTTTAACAATTTTTATAACATTTAATAAAATACCTTAGTATATTCAAGTTTGTGTTTACTGGGGTATTATGCCGTGTTGTTACGACCTTTCGGGCCGACGTTTCGGATCCCATTGCAGGGTCCATCATCAGGGCTGATGTATTGTTGTGATGTGAATGTTGATGTTGTGGTTAAGTATCGGCTTGCAATACCGTGCCGAAGTCATGATGTGTTCCAGGTCTCGGTCATATCCTTGGAAAGCCTAAGAGTCACCATACGCGTCTTATCAAGGAAGCACTAGAAATCTACAAGCACCCGATAAATATTAATAGAGATTATGGTCTCAAATTAAAATCATCTTGGTATCCGGCGCTTCAAAGTCATTCTCGTCGCAGAGATAGTGATCAGACAACAGAATCATACACACAACACAATACAACACATCATGACTTCGGCACGGTATTGCAAATTGATACTTAACCACAACATCAACATTCACATCACAACAATACATCAGCCCTGATAATGGACCCTGCAATAGGATCCGAAACGTCGGCCTGAAAGGTCGTAACAACACGGCATAATACCCCAGTAAACACAAACTTGAAGATTCTGAGTGGCCGTGAAAACCTAAGAACATTCTTTCCTTAGTATAATTTCGAGAAAATGTTTACTCTGTTTGTGGCCAGAGCGCGGACAACATTCTTATAGAAATATTGATTCTATTTTAATAGTTCTAATACATATTCAGAGTATTGTAGATCTTAAAGAATAAAGTAAAGAACATGTATGAAATACATGAAGACAAGAAGCAGAATTCTGGGTCTTTATTCCAAATAATAATTATATATACACTAATTATGTTTTAAGTAGGGTAGAGCGCTCTAAGTGCGCGGTCGATAAAAGTGCGCACCATTCGCAGGTGCTTACCTAAAACGCGCGCTAAACGCAATTTTTAGCTAACTTTAGTTCTTAACTGTCATTTATGATAAGAGACCACGCTGTTGCGCTATACATAGTAAATAAACCGAAAAAACGCATGTGTGATAAGTTTTCACAAAATTATGTGTTTTGCTAAATTATTTTCACATCTTGTAATCTGTACGATATGTTCGTTTACGATGATATTGTGGATTATTTTTTTTCAATAACGATAGTGTAAATCAATGTAGCAAGCGTCCACCGTAATTCCCAAATTCTAGCAGATATGGTACCACTTGGATCAAATTTGAACGATGTCGGTGGTCTGTAAGATAGTGATAGGTCCGCCCTGTACTAACTACTATAATGTAGTACTACAACAGTACGTTAAAGTGTACACTTCACACCTTTTGAAGTTTAGTGCTCGCTACAAAGTAGGTACACACACTTCAATGTTATTCAAAGTACAGTTGCCGGCAAACTACTTGAAATTTTTTGGTTTGGTGGGGGAATGCGCAGAAAACAAAATTTGGGTCTCGTTGGTGGAATGGTACATGCGCAAACTTCCCCCCACTACGCCGAAAAATTTCAAGATGTTTGCCGGCAACTGTACATACTTCAAATAGTACATTTCATTTTAAACTGCACACTACAAACTACACACTTCAAATCGCATACTTCAAATTTTAAATTAAGTGTGATGTTTTTCATATACCTTTTAAATTTTTGGCTGATTTTTTTGGGAAGTCGATGTAGATAAATTAAGAAAATTTTGGAAACTGAAACAACGAAATACCTGTAAACTAAAACAACCTCCCCCACTCAGGGAGGGGAGGATTGTTTCATTGTCCGGAGCAAGCCCTAAATCGTGGAGTTTGCTTCTGAGTTCCCGGGGCCCGAGATCATCTGCACTGAGAAACGGTCAAACGCTGGGGGACCCCTTTGGCCTTTCTCTCTGACGCCCACCACCGGGAGAATGGAGTAAGTCCACCTCCCGATGGTGGCCGTCTCCCATCTCTCTTGCCACCTCGCTAAGTTTAATTCTCTTATACTTGAGCACAATACCCTGTATTCGGCATCCGAGTTTCCTCAATCTGCGGTGGGCACAACCGAGAGATCGGCAGGGAGCACCCACGCCGGCACCGGCAGGGCCGCACCGGACACAGTACGGTACGCCCCTATCAGCGCCAGCAGAGGGACTCTCTGCCCCCGGTTTAGGGCAAAGAGTGCAGAAAGTTTCACTTTGGTGAACTATCGTTCATTAGTTCAGTAGATGGAAAAGAAATCGTTAATTAAATCGTATATCCCAAAATCGATTAAATCTTTGGCAGCTTAACCTACTTCTTCTCTCTGGATAGTGACCCACCCCCCCGTCAGAAATTATTTTTGACAGGTTTGATGTAGATGAAAAAACCCGTTTGCTATTTAAAATCAATAATTCAAATGAACATCTGAACGATTCAAAATGAACAGTTCACTTGACTGTACCACTCTGTGAACGAAACGAAACCTCACTTCTCACTGATTTATTATTATTATTATTTTATTTATCTACGGTTGGTAGCATGCGGTAGCGGTAGATTGTGTTATCTATGGTAGCATGGTAGATTGTTTAGTGTTGCTATATACCTAGGTACCTTCTTATCATAGATAACATAATATAATACTTCTTGTCTATGGTTTGTGTTATATAGTTATATAAATATTCTTAAGTTTTTAACAGTTTTTCCGCGGTTTTTGACAGCGTGACAGCTGTTGACGGCACTGGATTGCGGTTTTCTATTTTTAGGAATGCTTTGAAGTACTTTTTATATGTTTTTATTTAACAAACTTAACATCGCAGTTCCCTAATTTAATATCTCACGATGTCCGGCCCTTCAGTAAGTGAGAGATTCTGTTTCAATTGATAGGTTATGTTTTTGGGAATGGATTATTATTGGTCTTATATTTTATTACCGAATGTCTTGTGTGATTTTTGGTAAATATGTTAATGCCATAAAATACCTAAACATATTCTTTTCTTGTAGACCCAGCCGCCTACGCCCGGAACTTCTGTACAGGAATTTAAAATTAGGGTTCCTAAGAATCAAAAGAAAAAACACCACGTAATGCGATTTAATGCCACGCTCAATGTGGATTTCGCAAAATGGTCTCAAGTTAAAATGGAAAGAGAAAACAACATGAAGGAGTACAAGGGCTTTGATGAAGATCAACCCAAGTAATACCGTTTTTCCATATCTAATAATATTATGTTCTGTGCTATTGTTACTGTATGCAATTCTGTGAAAGTAGAAATTAGGGACGGATTTGTACAAAATATTTACCCACTTGACCGAACGTTCTTATATTTTTATGATCAGTGACATATAGAACTTTTATGTTTTCCCAGTCTCTGCTTGCAATTTCTATAATCAACCTCAATATTTTCTATCTACGGAAACTATAAATGTGTGCAAAGCACAATGAAACATTACATGAAAATTGTTTTTCAATGTTGAAAAAATAATATACTATCCGAAAAGAGAATAGGTCTGCCATTAACTAACTTAACCATTTAATGCAGATAGATCAATCATTTACATAATATACCGTTCCAGTGTTAAAACCTTTTGCATTCCATTAATGACTATATGTCGCCGCAAACAATTGATGTAGTTTTTCTAAAATAAGGGGTCCTTACTAGTACTTACTTAGCTACTGCTAGCGCATGTATAAACACATTGCATTACTTTTATACAGTTACTGCTGTCCTTCGGATGCATACTTTGCCAAATACTTATCACGCAGTTTCATTTGAGCGTATTTTTACGAATGATATTTTTTATTATGAATATTTTTACGCATGAAACTGCTTTTTAACAGTTTATATTTTTATGACATCAAATGGATACGAATTTCTAACTAAGTGAGAGCGAATTTGTTTGGGTGATGTTTGACAAAATGAGTTTGTTTTTAATGTACATAGTGATAAAAACTAAATTTGTCAGAAACAATTGACAATCGAAGTTCTGATGACGAATCAGATTTTATAGGGCATTAAAACGAAAAGTATGTACCCTTGAGTCATCAAGTAGTAGTTTGAGTGTTTCAGTTGCTGATGATCTGCAAGAGGATGAACGTGTGGATATTACGAATGCAGAATTTGCTACTTTTACATTTTTTTTTAATATTGCAAATCATACACATACAATCTTAACATTTTTCTCGAATTTGCATAAAATGCTCTGGAGTGCAAAGGATTAACGTACACAAATAAATTATCATTGTCTGATTGCACGATTTTTACTTGATTCCTTTCTGCACAAAGGTTTAATAAATAAATAAATAAATATGTGTTCAAGGCTAAACAAACGATAACGTCAATAGAATTTTATTGGTATGTTCAGTTCAGTGCACAAATTTCATTATATTTTTTCAAATTTGAAATTCACACTTTTATCTCCTTTTGTAGATTTGGAGCCGGTTCAGAATTTGGTCGAGATGCGCGCGAGGAAGCAAGACGCAAGAAATTCGGCATTACAGCACGTCGTTATAAACCTGACGACCAGCCCTGGATCCTCAAGGTCGGCGGAAAAACTGGCAAGAAGTGAGATGCATTCTCACTTATTTTTTAAACTCATATCTTAACCAATGGCCATTCCCAAACTATATTATTGAATTTTCTTTTTATAATATACAGGTTGTAACGGAGCCAGTCCACAATACTTTACAGGTGAATTTCTGCCTTAACCCAATCATTGTGTTGCTGATATACACAGATATTCCTCTCTGTGTATATCACTGTTCACTGTGTATAGCTCTATTACATCCTGTAGATATCAATAATATTGCACCGAATCTGAGTCAGACAAAAATTATTTTACTTATGTTTTTAAACAGTTCAGTATATTCCTGATGGCATTTTCTCAGTTTTTATTTAAATAATTACTGACCACTAAATACAAAATATGAAAACCATTCATCAGTCTTCTGGCTGTAATTTTCTGGGGTAATTCTAACACGTACATACAAACTTTCTGACCAACGATTCGGATCCAATTGCAAGGTCCGTCATCAGGGCTATTGTGATCACATCAATGAAGAAATTTCACTAATTTTTAATATATTTTAATAATTTTAATTAATATTTTTTATTCAGTATAGCATTCAAAAAAATTTATTAATTAACACATTTATTTTTTAGATTTAAAGGGATCCGAGAAGGAGGAGTATCAGAAAATGCTGCCTATTACGTATTCACCCACGCTCCTGATGGAGCTATCGAAGCATATCCACTGCAAGAATGGTATTTTTCTTAATCATTTCTTCATTTGTTGATTGCCCGATAATATACACACATGCATATATTTATGTATATCCGAAAAAATCTTTAAAAGTTTTTATTGAAATGCCTATAATGTTTTTTGAGTATTTACTTTTTCAATAAAAATTCAATTGTTATCAGTTTAAAATTTAGATGTTTAATAACCAAATTAATTCACAAATACAAATGTGTTCTTGAATATATATTTAGATGTTTATCTCAATTATTTTCTGAAATACCATCCTTCAGATAAAGTTATAAAAAATAAATTTCAAGATACTTGGGCCACCATATTAATTCAGTGTAAGTGTGTGTACTTGAGTGATACTAACAATGGTTTTTTAAATTTTATTACGTACTTTTTTCTCTTCAGGTACAATTTCCAACCAATTCAACGGTATAAAGCATTGTCAGCAGAAGAAGCAGAACAAGAATTTAGCAAGTATAACTCAACTTATACTATCCATAATATAAGTTTAAAATATTTAATATCTACAAATCTTTCATATTTTTCTTAACCTTGTAATTGTCAATAATATTTTACACATGAGTGAGTTGACACATGCAAACATGTTTCAACTCACTCGTGGCATTTTAAAAGTTAACCCCTTGATCTTTTACAATCTATATAATATTCCAATTGAGGAATACATTATAATGTGGGATATAAAAACAAAGGCAGCAATATCCAAAAAATTAAGTCACCGAGGATTACTAATTTAAAATGTACTGAATTCTAGATTTTATGTATCTATCTCTTCCTAAGTCATTTTTTTTTTTTTATAAAAAATAGAGATGCAAACACGGAATTCGTGTCACATCAATATTCTTACTATTTTCAAATTAAGTTACTATTTATTATAGTTAAATTAAACACTTGTGCTATGAAAATAGGACTAACTTGCTTGTCTGGAGTGAGATTTGAACCTGCGACCTTTGGATCACGAGGCGAGAGTCCTAACCACAAGACCAACAAGCTACTTGATGTTTGCTATAAATTTATAGGCTATGTTTCCTATAAAATCTCAATTTCAGTATATTATAAATTAATAATCCTCAATGAGTGCATTAATTTTTTTTTGGATATTGCTGCCTTTGCTTTTATACCCCACATATATAGTACCTACAATATTTATGGCATCTGATCCCTATCATTTTTTTCTTAAAGGGAAAATTCGCATATAGCTTCTAGTAAATTTATTAAAACTGATTAAATTTTTTTGTAGACGTAATAAGGTCATGAACTACTTTTCTCTAATGTGGAGGAAAAGAATGCGGGGGGACGAGGCAGATGGAGAAATTGAGGATCCGGATGATAAGAAATCCAAGACTAGCAAATCCAAAGGTATAATTGAAAGATTTCATTCAGTTTCATTCACACAATGGAGACGTAAACCAGTTGTGGCACTGAACTCGTCAAGTTAACCTTGGAATGTTCAAGTTCGAGTCACTTGAATAAGGATCCACTGAACAAAGAAACAAAAAACAAACACCCAAAGAAATTTAAATATGAGAATTATGTACAGTAAAACTTCATTAATTTAAACCCCGTTAATTCAAAATCCGCCATAATTGAAAATCTTAAAAAACTCACAAGTCCCAAAATGTTAATTTTATAGTAGATTAATCCCGATGATTCTAAAACCCCGGTAATTTGTAATTTGAAATAGTTTTTAGCCCCTTGTGCCATAATTCAATACATTTTACGTCACATTTTCAAAAAAAAATTCTTCATTGAAACTGAAAAAAATATTTAGATTTTTCGCAACTGAAAACAACAAATACGTCAATATCGGGTACTTGGTAATAGAATTACGCCATAACATCGCGATTTTTGTTTTGTACCTTGAATTTCGAATTAACGAGTTTCCGCATAATTCAAAATGATTTTTTTTTGAGTCCCTTGAATTTGTAATTTACAAGGTTCTGTTATATTATGTTTTTCTCATAATATTTTATCACATCAGTTCTAAATTTCTTTTGAGAATGGGAAAAATATCATAACAATGACATTTTTGATGTATGGTAACTTTTTGTGGCATTGTAATGGTCTATATTTTCAAATTGTTTATAAGAAATCAATAGTAAATGTCAATATATTGTCAAGTATCCATTTAGACAAAAATAAATATGTAAATTCTTGAAATAATTACAAAACAATGTAAACAAAATAAACCAGTAGACAATATAACACTGATCTACGTAAGCGCCATAAGTGTTGATATTTGTATATATATATATATATATATATATACTATATTTATATATACTAGATTGAAGTGATGTATTACGCGAAGGCATTGGTGTCTGACACTTTTTATAAAACTTCTAAATAATATTAAAACTTTTCCCAATGAAATCAAACTTTTCTTTAGTACAGTAAATAAAGTTTTTGGTATTGAAAATTAGATTCGTGGATGACTTTGTGACCATTTTACAAATACAATAGAACCTCATTATAACGAACCCCGTTATACCGAAAAACGTCATATATCGAATTTTTTTCAAAATTATTCCCCCACAATAAATTTTTCATAAAAAAATGTATTTATATAGCGAAATTTCGTTAATATGTATAACGAAATAATTTTAGTTCCGTACGAAGACACATCCATACATTTATGTAAATATATAAGGAATATTTTTGTCAAGATGTCATGGAAGGATAAGCAGGGGATAGTTTTATGGCCTGCACACGCTGGCCTGTCGTAAAAGGCAATAAATCTCTGGGCAGCGGGCTCTTGCAATTTTTGTACTTTTGAGGTTTTTAAATTTCTCCTTGGGATTTTAATGGGTCCCTATAAAGCATTTTGCCATAATCCCCGTGAACTTTAGTTGGGAATTACATCACATTTTTCATACAGATTGTATCTACTTATATCGAAATATCCCAATATGTATAATGAAAAAAAAAATGTTTGTTCAAACAAATTAATAATATTTCACAGATTGTTTTTCGCGCAAACATGCGGTGGGGAATAACCCCGCAAGCCGCCGCGTCGCAGGGCACAAAGTCGCGCGCATGTGTACGGCCGCTTTTCTGTGAACGCCTCTATGATCATTTATTACGCGCAATATTATTAGAATTTTTGATTTTCTCTATTTCCATCAACTTTTATCACATTTCATATTATACTTGAATATTTACATTGATTGCATTGTGTACGGCATTTTCGAAGGCTATAACTACCGGCGCGGCGCGGCGTTCGCGGCATTTTCTGTCACCAATATTGTCATCCGAGATTCTTATTTTGAGTCAAATTACTGAGTTAATTAAATACAAAACTAAACAATGGAAAATAAATTATATAATTTTAAAAGATCGATGTTTTACTGCACGCGTTTTACGGCGTACGTACCTATGTAATTTATGTGACTATTAATTTTAGAAAAAAAGTGTCAGATTTCGCAGGGACATTAGTTTTAAATACTCCTAACTTCCTTTGTTTGCTGAATGTCTTATTACGTAGCATCCATATAAACCGACAATGGGGACGTATTCAAAACCATTTGCGATCTCTTTTAAGACTGCGGTACTTTTTTTTGCTATGGCGCACAATATATTAGGGGAAAAAATCGTTATATGTGGGAATTCGTTATAACGAAATTGATATTTTTCGGTCCCTTGGATTTCACAATAACAAGGTTTTACTGTATGTTATTGAAAGATTGTTTACTTTATTGAATCATTTTTATCTTATGAAAAAAATAATTTATAAATCTAGCTGTAATCCATGGCCTCACCTAGACTTTATATTTTTGACTGTTTCTGTATACAACTTCATATCAGTACTTCTCCTATTTTACTTGTTGGCAGGCATCAAATTTCTTTCTTTTTTGAATTCTTTTCAAGTGGTACTGAACTGAACATTTTCCTTCCGAAGCCGTATTATATTCGCCCTATCTTTATGCATTATGAGTTTTATGTAGTTGGCAAGTAAAATTTTCATATGAGAGAGTATTTCTTCAAAATTGTTGGTTAAGACTGCGTGCACCTCACTCACAAAAATGACACTGTTACTAATTTCATATTTGACATACATACTTTTTAATGTATTGTGTATTCCAACGGTCAATTTGCTTATTTGATTGTCAAATGTAAATCATTTGCGATCATCTATTAATAGAGTGGCATTTTTCAATGCGATCATTATATAATTACAATTAATAGTTTTGTTTGTTTATTTATTTATTTCTTTTAAATTTATTTATACATATAAATGAAGGTAGTTGCTTCACTAGACAATGTCTGTTCTGAAGCAACTACCTGTACAGTTTTTTTTTTAAGTTTGGACATTAGCAAGATATAATACATATAATACACATATACCTATAAATTCAACCTGTTTCTGTTTACATTAATAAATTTATCATAATTTGTAAAGAAAGTTTGCTGCAGTAAGTTTTTGAACATTTCATATGCAATGTTTATTTGTGTCGACATTGTCATTGATCATATCATGCAATTTTCGATTGATCACCATTTTCTCATTTGTCGCACAGTTAAAAGAAATATATAATTGAAATTAGTCTAATTCCTGATTTAGCATATCTTGTAGCGTACACTTTCTTTTTTACATTTTTAATTTGTTTATTGTTTCAGAACTAAAAATTTCTGATATGGATGAGTGGATGGACTCGGCAGATGATTCTTCAGAATCAGAAGGGGATAAAGATAAAGAGAAAAATGACGACAGTGATGGGAACAGTAAAAAAAAAGCCAAGAAGAAAGGTAATATTCTAAAACAGCACTTACAACAAAAATTATTTATCATTAAATAAAATAAAAAGGAATAATTTTTGTAAAATTTAAAAAAAATAAGAAATGCGCGCACAAAATATGTATCACAGCAATATTCATAAACTATGTAAAGTGTTTGTGCTATGAAAATAGGACTAACTTGGTAGTCTCGTGGAACAAGGCTTGAACCCCCGACCACTGCGAGTCGCAAGGCGAGTATCGTAACCACTAGACCAACATACATACTACTAAAATATTTTACATAAGTTTTTCTTATACCACACAAACATATTTCGATATATTTGAGTCATACCAAAGTTTTTGTTAAGAAATCAAATTAATATTCAATTAATTATAGAACATAGTGTTCTATGTTTTCCAAATATGAATATAATTTTTTTTTTAAATTGTATCAAGTTTTTAGTAGTTCAGTACAAGACACACTCAAAAAAGTTGTTACTTCATGTCTTAATTCCTAATATGGTGTAAGCACCAAAACTAATTATGTTTTTCTAGGGTTAGCTAATTAGGATTCTAATCAATTATGACAATATAGACAGTATTCTCAAACTTTTATATTAGAAAGCAACATAGATATTGACTATAATGAGTACCAACATAATGTGGTACTCATTGTGGTTGAATTATGAAATGTGTATATTTAAACCATTTTTCAAATTTTGTAGGCGCTGCTGCATTAGCCAAAAAGAAAAAGAAGAAAGTTGAGGATGATGAAGCGGTAGAAGAGAGTGATGACGGAGATGAAGAGGGAAGAGAAAGAGATTACATATCAGATTCATCTGAAAGGTTATTATTGCCGTCTAAGTAAATAAATTATGGACAGAATAAAATTTTAATCAGCGTGAAATTATAAAAGCCTAAATATTTAAATGAAAAATGACAAAAATAGTTCATTTTCAAGTCTAATTACACCAATTAATTTGTTGAAATTATCATTGAAATCAGTTTTATGGTAGTATCAGTAGTTTGCCCAAAACAGGATCTAATCAGATTTCTTCCACCTATATTATGTGTTTTTTGTTTATATTTTTTGTCTAAAATGTTATGTAAATATTAATATTTTGAGTGAAAACACTTTTTTATTTAATTTAAGTATAATATAATTACGCAGAAAAAACGCCTTCGACTATGTCAGCGATCACCTGACAACTGAGTGATAGCGCTAAGATTGATATCAAAAGACCGCCGAAAAATGAGTGCTATGGTTAAAATATCCTTTTTAAAATGTTATGTGTTACATAATAATTTATCTTATGATTATTTATGTTTCAGTGACTCTGATAAGGAAGGCAAAGCAAACAAAGAACTCAAATCCGTTGCAGAAGAAGACGCATTGAGGTACATGCCAGAATATTTATTTATTTAATTAAGGGATCTTAACAGTTTCATACATTATAATGTTAGAGCAATGTACATTGCATATCCTTTAATTTACTAGCTTACATAACCTATAAATAATAATAATTATGATAACCTAATACAAGATTGTATAACTACATTCATATACTTCAGAAAACTACTCACATCTGACGAGGATTCTGATGAAGAGAAAAAAGAAGACAGCAGTGATGAAGAAAAGAAAAAAGAAACAAATGAAAAACCAAAAGCGGAAAAGGCGGAAGCTTCTGCTGCCAAGAAAGGTAAAACTCCGATAACACCAAACATTGGTAGCAAATTTATTATTTATATTCGTTGAAGGTAGCAATAATCTTTAATATCATTATTTTCAGCTGATTCCAGCAGCTCGCTGAGTTCGGATTCTGATAATGAAGCACCGGCAAAACCGAAACCAAGTAAAAGTGGGGCCAAGCGATCAGCTAATCAAAGGTAAATTACTTTGTTTACTCAGCATATAAATTATACTTGTTTCATTGCTTGTTTAATTTTCATCATCATAATCTTCATCTTCCTTGCCCTAGTAGGGTCAGGGACCCAAAGACTTTGAAAGATATATTTATATTCAGTGAAAGACAAGTAACGCAAAGATTATTAACCTTTCCCATATGGTGCTTAAATTTAAATGTGCTTTCGGGTGTGCTAGATATTTTTAAGTACATATTTAAGTCGGATAAATATGAATATCTTATATTTTTTACTTCTATTAATCATTAATAGAAGTAAAAATCATTAACGCTTAGCACTCGAGTGCCACCGCCGAGGCGGCAAGAAAATAAAGTCTTATTTTTAATATATTAGTTTTTAATGTAATAGGTTTTTAGTATTCAATATAATAATATAATTTAGCCAGAATCATATTAGTACAATTAACAAGTTACGTATAAATAGTAATAAGTTACAAAAAATCTTAGAGTGCAAAAGGTTAAAATAATGGTTGACATGCATATCAATGGTCCCTTTGTATACTGTCAAAACTGCGAAAATTCTATTTTCATTCTATTATTTTATCCAGTTTACTTTATATTCTCAGATAATGTTTAAAAAAAAAATCTTTATATTTGCTTTTTTGAAACAAATATTTTACTTTTTTTTAAACATTGTTCGAAAATATAGATAAAATTGGATTGTTTAAGATAGTAAAACGAATGTCAAATTTTTGTAGATTCGACAGTATACGTAGGGACTGCCGATACAAGTGAATAATTTTCATGTAAAAGTACTAAAAATGAGAAAAACATTGGTCATCACGAACGACAACATAAAGATGCACAAGACACAACTAAAAAGCGAAGATCGACAAGCCGCCGAATCAGGCACACTAAGCACTGTGCTGCACTCCCCACACCACTCTCCTATACAATATACAGTAAAACCTCGTTAATTCAAAATTTTAAGTACAAAAAAAATTGCGGTGCGATTGTGAAATTCGCCAAAAATCGTAAAACTCTTGAAACACCGTTAATTTTGTTAAATTTATGTTTATATTTAAAGAAGTCACTTTGAAAACGCAATATTTATTACGTTAATGCAAAGATCGCGGCATTTTGGCATATTTGCTGTTCTCACTTGTGAAAAAACCTTTTTTTTCTATGGATAGGTGGCCATAATCAAAAATGTTTATTATAATTAAATTTATGGAACGCGCTTCTTCAATCTTCAAACGAGTTTAAATTTTGATTCCTCCTTTTTTCTGGCTCAAACCAACAATGCACGGTTACTAGAAATATAATTGTCAATAAATACGTGAAACAATAAGATAAGTCACTAAAAACATCTCACAAAGAAAATTTTATATTTTAATAACACAAACACAGGGATTAGAAAAAAAATCGAACTTTAACAATTTAAAATGCATTTGGGTATGAGGATTAGCGCAAATGCCGCAAACTAAATTATCTGCGCATATTAAGGTAGCCAACTGAAGAAAGCATACACAGGATTTCCCAATTTTAGGGATCGCGACACAATATGTATAGAAAAGGGGCAATTGATTGCGAAATACGCTAAGAATCGTAAAACTCACGAAAAAGGCATT
Source organism: Agrypnia vestita (assembly GCA_016648135.1). Taxonomy (NCBI): domain Eukaryota; kingdom Metazoa; phylum Arthropoda; class Insecta; order Trichoptera; family Phryganeidae; genus Agrypnia; species Agrypnia vestita. Next base: position 33,089 of record JADDOH010023503.1, on the reverse strand, counting down.
AATTTTGTGAAAAATGTCTTTTTTTCATATTTCAAGAAATCATTTCGAAAACTCAATGTTTATTATGCTAATACAAAGATCACTATCATAAGATCACAAAAAACTCTAAATATTTTTTCAATTTCGTCATATTTAAAAAAAAAATCGAATTACGTGAACTAAAATGTATTGGTTTGCGGTGCAAGGGGCTAAAAAATATTTCGAATTACGAATTTTCGGGGTTTTCGAATTATCGGGGTTAATTTACCATGAAATTCACAATTTGGGACTTACAATTTTTAAAAATTTCGAATTATGGCGAATTTCGAATTATCGAGGTTCGAATTAACGAAGTTTTACTGTATATGTATTGACAAATTAATCTTAGTTTCTTTGAGAAAACTTTTTATTTTGTCGTGTCCAGTAAATACTGATGTATTATATTTATTTTATTGAATTATTGTGGAGGAATACCCAAAATATGAACTCTGTATATGTGCAGTATATTAACAGAAATATTCACATAATTAAAACTCAATACGGAGAGGGAAGGTTAAAAAATCAATGACTATTTACAAAATGAAACGTCTCGCAGTCGTCCAACTCGCTCAAAAGTTCCTTAAATTGTTGATGATGTTTAATAAATGATCATTATTTTGCAGTAGGAATAGTTCCAGGTCAGGAACTCCAACACCGGCCTCATCAGCTGGTGCCTCTACTTCCAAATCTAGCAGTCAAAATTCATCAACTCCACCTTCCAACGACGGTGCTTCTGGGAGCTCTTCACAGCCCCCAGCTAAAAAACCTCGATTTGATCCATCTCTCGGGTGAGAAATCCTAATTTTATTATTACGATCTTAAAATATCCAAGTACAATCAAGCAGAACTCCGATTTTGCTTTTTTTGGGGACTGGCTAAAATGTCACAAAACAGAAGTTATAAAATGAGGGTAATTATTCTTTCTCATGAACATGTGTAGTTTTGTGGTTGAATCCTAATTAACCTTTGATGTGCTGCGGTGCGGCACATGTTGTTTACGCTGTGTGCTGCACTAAATAATACACATAAGCGGTATTTTTACTCAATTGTTTTTTTATTAAAATTCGTGGTTAGACACCACTAATTTTTATAAGTACTTGTTTTATCACATTATCACTGTAAATTTTTATACTATAACAATTTATTTCGACTTGTCATACTAAGTATTGCCTTACGCGAGGACAATGATTATAAAATGAAATACTGAAGTTACATTGGGATTTTGGTTGTTTTATTTCTTATTTCGATAGGTTTTATAGCCGAAGGTACAAAAACAATAGAATATAATATCCATAAACTGAATGAAAAACGTATTTGAAAATAATCATCTGCAATTATGTTTTTCAATAATTTCAGAAGTGAGGGTGTTACGGAACAAGCTGTGAGAAGATACTTGGCCCGTAAGCCGATGACCACTACGGAACTACTCACAAAGTTTAAGCAGCGGAAGACGGGGGTGTCCAGCGATCGCCTTGTGGAAACCATGACGCAGATTCTCAAAAGGATTAATCCCGTTAAGCAAACAATTAAAGGAAAAATGTATCTGAGTATCAAGCCTTGACCATGTATAATAAGGAAAGTGATATTATTATTCATAATTAATTATTTTATGTAATTACACTCAAAAACGTATGAACTTGATTATTCCAACATATTTAATTGCTTATGGCTTCCATATTTTTTTATCAAAATATTATTTTTGGCTAATCTTTTATTTTTACTTAAATAAGAATTATAGAATGTAAAAAAAATATATTTGAAATCAAATGTTTACATAAATTTTTTTTTTTCCCTCTTTTCATTGTAATGTAATATTTTTGGTGTTTTAATTTGAAAACATTGATGTATTTCAAAACTCTCATCATTTTTCTGGCATATTTTCAATGATTTCATCATAATTATTTGATATATATGATAATTATTGAAATTAACCAATAACCCGCATGTATTGTTGTAGGCAGTATTCTATATAGTGGGGTATAAAAGCAAAGGTAGCTATATCCAACAAAAAAAAATGCAGTCATTGAGGATTACTAACTTATAATGTACTGAATTTGAGAATTTATATAAAACATAGCCTATAAATTTATAAGAAATATGATTCTGGAAGGGATAATAGATAAATAAAATATAGAATTCAGTGCATTTTAAATTAGTAATCATCGGTGATGCATCCAAAAAATGCTGCCTTTGCTTTTATAAACCAGATAATATGTACTAACTATCAAGCATGTGTTACTGGAGAATGCAAAACAAACTGTTTACTGAAAAATACTATAAAAACTATAAAATACTGTGAGTAATACATACAAGAATGCTTTACTTAAATGGTCTCATGATATGGGTTTAATTATTAATGCAAAAAAAAACTAAAGTCATGCATGTAAGGTCACCTCATATAACTGTGACTAATCAAATAGGGATATTCAGGTAAATAAGGTATGTAAGAGGTTGAGAAACTGTATTGGGATGTATGCACAAGATTAAATACTATGTTCCGATACAGACTATGAAAACTATATATCAATCTTTAGCGGAATCGGTAATAAGGTATGGAATAACTAGCTGGGGTCTAACTTGCAAAACTAATATTAGAAAAATCCAAAATATTCAAAATTCGGCAATAAAATTAATAAATAAAGAAAGTGCTACTAAAGATATACAGGAACTCTTCAAGAAACAAGGCTCTATGCCAATTAATGCTATCTTGTGGTACAAACTAATTACACGATATCATGAAGATGGGACATATAAGCATAGATTGATTCATAAACATAGTACCAGATTTACGGTTAAAGAAAGACTACGAATACCGAAGGTCATAAATAAATATGGACAAAGAACATTAAAATATGTCATACCAAAAATATTAAATAAAATCCCATGTCGTGTCAAAATGGATATTAATAAAAAAGGGCAAAATACAGAATTAATGAATATGTTACTAAATAAAATAGACTTATTTTGATTTTGGTAATATTTGTATTGTTGTATTGTATTGTTGATTTGTATTTGAGTTAGTAAGATCTATTGTAATTAATTAATATGAATGTATTTCTGGTAAATACAATTTATACATATATATATATATTTTGATGCACCTACAGACAAATATCAATGTGATGTTTTGTGGGTCTGAGATGTAAAAAAAAAAAAAATTAATAAATAAAAATAAAAGGTAAAGTTTGTGAGGTTGTTGTAAGTTTGGATGTAGGAGGTAATCTCCAAAACTACTCATTCTTTCACCAATATTTAGAATGGACTTTCGGGGCGATTATAGGTTATATATTATCCAGTTAAAATAAAAGAGCTTTTCGTAGTGACCTTTTTTACAACTAAAGTCGACGAAAAAACGGTCAAGCGAACGCGTTTCTTACGAACGCTTCCTTAACAGTAATAGATAAATTAATGCTGTCTATAGAGAAGTTGTGGAACTCAAAAATGCCTATAAAAAAATCTGTGACGATATACATCTATATGTTAATTGATAAAATATGAATAAAAATGTATTTTCAAAACTAATGGTAATCTGTCGGGGGTTATTTAAGTAGGTAATGTTAAATTCTTATCAATATAAATTTGCTTATCATCAGGAAAATTTTATGCAGGTAAAAATTGCCTCTTACACGACATTGTTTGGATGAGTAGTTTAGATTATATTGATTTTTCACTGATTCTCTTTGAGTCTCAAACTGAATTCCACGCGGGCGAAGCTGCGAGCACAGCTAGTTATAATATAAGCTATATAAGAGGCCATTAATCAAGATATATTATAGATAAAGCTATTTATATGGGAAAGTAGGTATGGAAGGCTTTGTGAAGAAGACCTGTCATTGGCTAGCAAAATACAAATATACATATTTATTTATGTGTTTATTCCAGTATGTGGGGAGGTTAGTGCAGTCCCACACATTCCATATAACTAGATATACATTGAATTATACTAAAAGTGATACATAAAATATAAAAGAATATCATATATAGATAGAAATTATCACATAAGATATATAAATAAAAAATATTATTACAAGGTACATATATAGATAAAGTACACAGGATTTATAAAAAAATAAATATTAAGTACCAAGTGAAAAAGAAAATAATAATATAGTAATATTAACATAAATACGTCAGAATGTCTTTAGTGAGCTGCGGCATGTCGATTATGAGGGACCAGTATCTTTCTCAAATATGCATCGATGCTGGAGGCTGGAATAAGGACTTCCAGGATAAGAATATTCTCGGAACCTATCCTTTTCCTCATTCCTGCCACTCTGGATCTTATGAGGACTGCAAAGCTGAGAACTCGCGGGGAGCGTGAACTTACCGGAAGCGCTGCGATATTTGAGAAATATAGAGTAAAATGGACAGTAATTGAAACTTTTCCATTCGCTGTTCAGTCAAGTACCTTTCCATGGCCAATCTCCGAGACCCACTTATATAAATCTGTAACAAATTTTTAAAAATATTTTAAATGTTATAACCCCTTTGTTTCTTTTAGCCCACCTGTATAACTCTATAACTGCAATTATTTCTCGTACGATTTATGACTTTAAAGTTTAACAAATCTATACAAAACCGCACTACAACAGCCGTAGTACGAAAGATATATGTAAGTAGTAATTATTCAAGGTAATGTGGACTGGACCTACTTCGAATAATCAAAAACTCATGTAACATGAACAGTCTTAAATACTGATTATTTGAAATGAGATATGGAAATCTTTTATACAGGACAAAGGATCATTCGTAATAATACTGCAACAAAAAAATTAATGCAACTCTTCTTAGTTTTTTTTATGCAGCAGGTATAATTTGTCCTAATTCATCAATTTAAACAATAGTGAATGGGATCTTTTCTGAATTTTTATGTAGCGCTATTTTATAAAACAAATGTTAGTTAGTCTTGGACATTTCGTACCCAATAATCTAAGAAATAGTTTTGGTAAGGGAAAACTGAACACAATGTCTTCTGGAATTAATAGAAAAAAACTATATTCTGCTCAAGGGGAATCAAGGAAAAAGCTATGTTTATAAAAGTTTACATGGAGGGAGAAAGGGATTCAAAATGGAACCACGTGGTTTAAAGACTCTCCCTAACTAGTAAAAATGAAATAAATAATCAAATAAGTAAAAACAAGACATTGTAATATTCTCGCACAATAAATAACATTTATACTTGGATTACAATGTTAACGAATTTATAGTATAGCCATTTAGTTTAGTTTATTTATTTATTATAAATCAACGCCAATCAAATTTGTACATAGAATATATAATATTCTATATTAAATTGAACTTGAATTCAACATATCAATAAAATTAATAAAATATAAAAAGGGTAGGTAAAAAAAAAGTTTAGACTATTTTAACTTATTTTAGTTTTTTGTCATCAATGTTTTTTACCATATTCCTTACTTTTTTTTCTATAAACGTAACGCTTTTGCTTTTCATGTTCATTATTAATAGATTCTGTATTACATACTGCCATAATACATAATATAAACATTGAGTTTACCCAAGGCCACATTATGTACACATATATAATTTTGTAATTTTTATATCAAATAAAACATCGCCTTCCAGAACCTTTCATTACCTTCCCCTTCCAAATTCGGAATGTACGGAAGGCGATGAATTGGATATTATTATTTTATAGATATTACTATTCACAAGACAAAATATTAAAAAAGTTTTTTATTTATTAATATACTCACAGCATGAGACTCCGAACGATAATGATTACACTACTGAACGAAAAGGAAAATTTACCTTAAATGGATTATTTATATGAAAATAACATGTCGATCTTATATAAGAATAATTCTGTAATGATTGAAATAGTCTGGAAGAAAGTGCATCTTCTACGAACAGTGTGGCTAAAACAGACAATTAATTATTTAAGCCTACGAGATGTGTATCGTGTTGGGTCCATCATAGAATGAGTCAGGCGTGGAGGCGGGGTCAGGTAAGGAGTTGTCGCCAACCAATGGCTACCCTTCTGGACGCTGAGGTGACGTCGATTGACCAACCCCGAGAAGGTAGGTCGGGCAAAGGGAAGGCAGAGATCCGCCCGGACGGCCGACGATAAAAGGCCGGACGCCGTGCGGAACAAAACCAGTAAACAGTTGCCACAGACGAGTAAACAGTTACCACGGGAGGAGTAAGCAGCTGGGTTCATCAGATGCCCTTATCTTAAAAGGCCCCACGTTGGGCGCCATTTGATAGGGCGGGTCAATTAATCTAATCGATTAATCGGGACGCTAAGCGTCTTTGCCTATCAAGAAAATACGCTGCCAAGGAAGGTGGAGTGATAATTTCGAACACTCTGATGATTATTTACATTTATTAAAAAAACACGGTCAAAATTTACGGTCTAAAGCACTATTACTAATTTTATAACTAATCTTAACCTAAGCAACAGCAGTTCCGACCCCCACCGCATGAGTCCATCCTATCCTTTCTTATCTCAGTCCACATTAAAAAAAAATTACCAAAAAAACACAAAACACATGTCGCTGTTGACGGCTCACGTGGCCGCGAGAAGCCCGTATCCCAAGTTGCGCGGCTCGCAGAAACTCACGGGGTCCGCACGTGGTCCAGGCTTGGTGCGTCCGGTCGCGGGATCCACGACCGGCTGGAAGCATCTGGCCGGAGTCTCGGTAACTCGCGGGGGGCGCACGTGGTCCAGGCCGCGGAAGCCGCCGCTGGGGCCGAGCTGCAGGAAGGCGTCAGGCCTTCCTCGGGAGCCCGCCGTGGTGAAGCAGCCATTGCCTGGATCCGTCCAGAGCCTGCAGGGCGCCTTTTCCTCAAGAGATGCTGACGGCGACGACCCGCGTTCTTGGAAACATGTGGCGGCGGCTTGAGCGCCCGCCGCGGGCAGGAGCCTGGGCGACGCAAGCTGCTTCCCTCACCGCGGCCGAAACTCAACAAGACCGGCTTTTTGGGCGCGCGGCTTCAACCCTCTGTGTCTGCGGGGGAGGGGGGTAGTCTCCCCGCACTGGCACCCTTAGGCCCGGTTGTTTCAAGTTCGATCAAAGTAAGCGGTTGATTAAAGCATAGATTTTTACGAAAACGGATCGTCTGATTGGTGGAGAAAGCAAAAATCTATGCTTTAAAAGAACGCTTACTTAAATCCAACTTGAAACAACCGGCCCTTACTCACCCCTGGCGGTGCAGGGTGGCAACTCGTGGTGCCGCGCGAAATTTAAAATGAACAAATATATTTAATATGAAGCTTATTTTCTAATAAAAACAAAAAGAACGTGATGTAGAACGTCACATGTGGGTCGCGGTCGCATCCAGGTATTGGACAGAATCGCTCATTCGATTCATTATGTAGGTACTTAGAAGGCGCACAAGAGTTCTCTGGAAACCATAGAAAAAACTGGGAATGAAAATGCAAACGTCATCCGGTAATTCAATTGCATCTCCGCAAGATCCATAGTTTTTACCGCCAAAAATCTGGAATTTTAAAATCCGCGTATTATAAAACTTTATAAAACAAGCATTCCGCTTAACGTAACGCATAATTGTAATTTTAGTCTATAATTATTTTTAAAGACTCTAATATTTTTAATTACTTAATACAATATCGTCGGGTTCAATAAAATACAATGTCTTGATTCACCGCTTATATTAATATTTTTTCATCTTAATTTTTATATATGTAGATGTTAAAATTTTCAAACTTGCAAATCACTAATCGCCACCTTTGAAATTGTGATGAAAATTCATAAAAATATAGACAAACATGTGGATATACACCTACACACAATACAATGATCGACAATTCATAGATATGAAATGTAATAAAATGGGTAAATGAGTCATTTATTTGTTCTTCGCTAAGAATCTTATGCGGCGAATATTTTTACTCTAAAAGTTAGTATTGAATTTCATGGAAAATCCCAGTAATGCAATCAAATGACATATGAGATGATTAACAATTATCGTGATAATTTGTGAAATACTTTGAGAAAAAATAGTAATGCATATTTGTGTGCAAATTAATAATATTTTCTTACTGTCAAAAATGTTACGCAGGCATCGGCTATCTGCTTAAAAACATTTGTATATATGACGATAACGCTCGATAAGCAATCGGAATAATAAATATTCAATTGACATATGAGAATATACGAAGAAAGGCAGTCGTTCGAAGCTCGAAGGCTGCAGTTGACGGCTACTGCGACCGATCCTTTTGCACTCTAGACGCGCGCGGCGACATCCGGAATTTTCGTCAATACATAATATTTTTCGGTGAACTTAGGAGGCTTCCCGTCTGCGATCAAATTAAGTTTGTGTAAGTTCGGAAAGCGATCGAAAATTATTAAACTGCTCTTATTAAGGGCAGAGTTCAGTAATCATGCGGACTTTTATATTTTTAACCATTACGATATTCGCGTCGCCCTTCGCGTGGAGTTGCGCCCAGCCGGCTAATAATTATATCTTGAGCCTGAATTCAGATAACACGGATGGTGGGGGATGGACCGTCGAAAATAAGAATGGAAGTAAGAATATTGTATATTTTTTTCGCATAAAATTATTAAATATTTTTTATATGTTTAAAATGAGCGTTAATAAATCGAACAAACCTCTTATAAATTTAAAGGAAAAATTAAAAATGTAGGTACTTATTTAAATTCATTAATTTAAAAATATAAAGATCTGTTTAAAAGTAGATCTGTTTAATAGTAAAATTATAATAAGCCATAGCCACTTATTACAATATTTTTCCACATGAAATTGTTCAATTTTCTTGATTTCTCTCATATTATTGTCAGTTAAAATCTCATTTTAAAAAGTAGTCCTTTATAATTTTAACGAATATTAGAAATACATATTTTTGAGGATTACTCTTCTTTTTTTAAGATGATCTCAATTTCTATATTAATGTTTAATCATGTATTGTTTAATTATCTATTATTATTATTATTTTCTTGAGGTGGCAAGCTATATCAATCCAAGAGTTGTCTTATTAAAGTAAAGAATTTTTGATTCATTTTCTGTGTCGAATGTGTGAAATGATTCCATACACAAAAAATTTATATAATATTACAAAATTTATATTATTTATAGAATGATAACTGATGGGGTATACTTTTGCTCAAAGTCTTCACTACTGGTTTGTGATAATTAAATATTTTATCATTTTTTTCTCCGAGAGTTGATTTTTGTCATAATCCATGTTTATTTATTTGGCTATCGTGAAACATTGGCTATGACTAAAAACTTAGAAGTTTAGTTTATTTTCATGCATTACATACAAAGAAATTTTATTTGAATTGACATACTTGTTGGTCTTATGGGTTGGGAATTTGCACCGCATCACAGGAACCAACAAATTAGTCCTATTAATAAAGCGCTGATCTTAGTTTCAAAATAATAAGAATACTGATGTGACACATGTTCTATGTATGCATCAGAATTTTTTAAATGTATGTACTTACTGTGTCAAGCTTTTCAGTGACGGACACTCGTATCCATCAGAATTTTTTTTGTAGGTATTAAAACCACAGCAACTGTTCCTGGTGGAATATATTCCGACCTGATGAATGCAAAGATAATTGACGATGTGTATTTTAAAGACAATGATGTAAAAACAAGATGGGTGTCTAAAGTGGTGTGGCTGTACAAAAGGATGTTTAATGGTAATTATTACTCTTTGTCAGTATTTGATTATATAATTTGGTGCATGTAGGAAAATTGATGTTTGGGTTGCTATATGCTACAGACAACAGAACACTTATTTTATTAAGAATGTCACCTTGCAGTATGAGGTAATTTTACCTAGTTCCCAACAATAAAGTTTTTGCTGGATATCGACGCCCGTCCAACACCAAGCTTTTTGTGTTGGAACTGTGTGTCTTTGTGTTTTGATTTATACAGAGTCACTCACAGCTAGTAGAATAATTTCACAATTGATAATGAATCGAAAATGTTCAGGCAACCATGACCTAATATCAATCAATAGTTATGGAGATATGCAATATCAAAGTACGCATTTTTTTCAAATATTTCTGACTTATTTTTTGCAAAAAGTTGAACTTTCATTATAGTAACTTATGTCGATTATGAAAAATTAATTTGTTTAATACAAATCAAATAAAATAATAAACATCTTGCAAAAATTGAAAATATAATTTTTTTTACAAGGTTTTTTCCATTTTATATAAGTTGTGTTGAATCAAATGAATTTTTCATAATTGATATAAGTTACTGTAATGATAGTTGAACTTAATGCAGAAAATAAGTCAGAAATATTGAAAAAAATGCAAATTTTGATATTAGCTCATGGTTGCTTGAACATTTTCGACTCATTGTCAAGGCAGGAATTCACCTGTTAAGTTTTTGCTTCTAGCTACGAGACACCCTGTATAGAAATTTGATAAAATGTGGATGTTCATTGGCAGCCCACTGACCCTTTGGGATTTTCCCAATCTGCCCCTTTCAACTCATTGATGAAAATAAATCGTAAATTAAAGTTTTGCAGCACCTTACTTTGACAAGTTGATTTTTTTTATGTATTTGTTTATTTATTTCTTTGATGTATTGCTGTATTGATTTTAACAAAGGATTTGATACTATTTTACCTACTTCCAGTTTCAAATGAAATTTTGAAGAAAGAGACTGTTGATATTGTCTTCGACGGTCTCGACACAATTGCCTACATTTCTGTCAACGACCATCCAGTGGCAATGACTGATAACATGTTTGTGAGATACAAATATGATATAAAAAAATATCTCAAGGTATGTTATTTTACACTTACATATATGTAGATAATGTTAATCCTGGAAAGGGACAGTTTCACTATGTATTTAATTTAATAATTAAATTTAAAATGGTACTTCAGTACAAATCACAGATATGTTACGGTGCAGACGATATTTTTACGTATTATGTTTTTTATTAGATATTTTACAGAAAATATTTTTACCTATCTTTACTTCTTTCCACTTATTAGGAGAAATAAATTTGTACATTTGGCACATAAAGATATTATTGATTCTTCTTCTTTTTCTTCAGCCTTCATCTCTCCACTGCTGAATATAGACCTCTTCCATACCCCTCCATCTTTCTTTTCTAGTTGCTAGTTGGCGGCTATATCGTCGGCCCATCTCTTCTGAGGTTTTCCAACGCCTCTTTTATTTTACCAAGGTTTCCACTTCAGAACTCTGGAAGTCCATTTTGTAGCATTCTGCCTTACAATATGCCCTGTCCGTTGCCATTTTAGCCTCACTACATGATATCCACTATTCTAGTTCTGTGCCTGATTTCATCATTTCTTATTCTTATCTCTTAGACTTACACCAAGCATGGATCTCTCCATGGATCGTTGCGTGCATCTAAGTTTTTCTACTTTTCTTTGTAAGGGCCATAGTCTCCACTCTACATGCCATCACTGACAATATGCATGATTCAAAGACTTTTCTCTTTAAGCTAATTGGGATCTATTTTTGTCGAAAATATGTTTTTTGTTGTGTGAGTTTGCCGCAAGCAGCCCAGCTCATTCATATTTATTAATTATAGGGATGGTATCATGTTATATATTTTTCTAATTATTGATATATCAGTGCAGTTCTAATGTAAAACAAATATGGTAATAAATAATTGACTATTATTTGTATATAGGATGGATCAAAAGTCATACAATACAATACAACAGTTCTTCAGTTCCCAGTGTTAACAAACAGTTTTATTAATTATGTTATTTCAAATGTTTTTATTTTCAAATTTCGGTACCTTCGTGATGGTTGGCAATGTGATTTAGAATGTTTTTATTTTATTTAACTTTTCTTATTCTTGGCGAGATAGTTTCACATTCTGAATGTGTTTTGAATATTCTTTGTTTTTTCTTATATCTCATTTCCAGTAGATACTCATATCTCAGTATTGTAACACTTTTTTCTACATGTTTTTAAAAGCAAGAGCAGTATCTCAGTGTTGCTTTGAGTAACCAGAAATTCCAATACTGAGATATTTGGTTGTATTCTGAACTAAGCAATATCGCTATTTCTGTATCTTGAGAGTTATGCATAACATTATAATGCCGCCAATTTTGAAATATTAAGCTTAACAGGTTTAAAATGGATGAATTCAATCAATCAGAGAGCTCCAAAACATAAAGAAATGCTAAATGAGCTTTCTAATTGATTGAATTCATTCATTTCAAACCTGTCAAACTTAAAACATCAAAATTGGCGGCACTACAATGTTATACAATAACGGTTGAGATACAGAAATAACAATATTGCTTACTTCAGAATACGGCCAATTACTTATTATGCGGGCAAAACTTTTTTTACAAGGTATCCCGGTAACGTACCATGTAGAGCTCAAGATTTTACATCTATCTGCATACTTATCTCAAAAGAGATTTTTTTCAGAGATATCTTGCTGTTGCTTTGGGGTGACGATATACACTTGTTTAGACATTTTGCTCGTAGATGTTTCCTTAACCTTTAGGTAACCGAAGATCCAAAATAGGACGGGGGGTTGGAGCGGAGAGATAAAAGTGATCCCAGTCAAATTTGTTTTTTAACGAAGTATAATGGTTTGAAAATGTTCTATAATATTCTTAATTACATTCCTTATACAATCCAAGAAAGATTCTATCCAATTTTTCATCATTTTATAAGAAACAAATTATAATGATTATTGTAACTGTCTTATCATTATCATTTCAATTTCTTTGGGTGTTGAATTCTTTGGAATATTTACAAGGATTACAGAGAATGAGCTCAACATCTTTATTAAATAGTTTTTTATTTATTTATGGTTTTTGTGTTTAATTTGTAGAACTCCATATTTATTTTTAGCGAAATTTAAAATAAATTAAATTTTAATAAATATTATTATAAATATATAGGACATAAAATAATATTTATAAATAACACTTGCAGAAAACGGGGGATTTTGATAATTAAGCATAACGTTAACCTAGGCACCTTTAATGATAAGTGCCCGGGAAAAAACGTACATTACTACAGGGCTTCACCACAAATATCTAATTACTCTAAATGGGAAGGGGTAACTCAAAATTGTATAAATAAGTCGTTTGTACGTGGTATATCCACTGTTTGATAATGGCCTTACAAGCCGAAACAGCTGTAACACATAAAAATACTTAACCCGTAGAACTTAATAATAATATTTATTAAAATTTAATTTATTTTAAATTTCGCTAAAAATAAATAGTTTTTATTCGTTAAGATCTTTTGGGGTTTTGTTGTGCTCCGCTCCAGAACGAAAGTGATTATCACTTTCTTCAAAAAACTACATAGTTCGCATCAGTCACCATATGAAAAATAATTCTGTTTTTCAAAATAGAATCAAAATTCACGCAGCCGAATAATTGATATAATATGTAAAATTTTATAGTAAATTTTAATTATGTTTTCCAATTTTTTTGACAATTCGTATATCATTTTCATTCTCAGTGTTTCGAGATTATTATATTTTTTTACTTTTCTATCACAAAGGAAGGTCAAAATGAGCTCTCCGTTCAGTTTGATTCACCGGTGCTCACGGCGGCGGCACTTTCAGAAAAGAATATGGTTCCTCCGGAATGTGTTCCCAACGTTTATAAAGGAGAATGCCACGCTAATCAACTGAGGAAAATGCAAGCATCATTCTCTTGGGACTGGGGACCCGCATTGCCCTCGAGTGGGATATGGTAATTAAATAATCACCTTGTTTCTGACAATTTCATATTTTAGGGGTGTAAAAGCGAAGGCAGCAATATCCAAAAAGTTATAAAAAACAATGTTTTTAATGCAGTCACCGAGGATTACTAAATTAAAATGTATTGAATTATAGATTGTATAGCAAATATAGCTTCTGTTGTGTAAAAAGCAAAGGCAGCAATTTCCACCTTGAACAAATAATGAAATAAAACAATCAACTTTGTTTTTTTCCACTTATATTTAAGCACTTGTTTCACTACATGTTTCGGAAACGTCCGTTTCCTTCATCAGGTGAATTAAGACTGAGGTATGTAGGAATGGTTGTCTGGTGTGTGTGTTGTGGATTCGGTAGAAGTGGGGGGGGTATCTAAGTGGTGGGAGATCGGGAACATTGTAAGAAGGGGTGATGTGAAGGGTTGTATTTGATTATTGATTATGTTATTTGTTGTGTTTATGTTTTTATGAATTTCAAGTGTTTCTAAATTATTTTGTTTAAGGCCGTATGTCTGTTTATGTAGGATGTGTATTTTTGTATTGCTGAAAGTGTGGTTATTTTCTATAATGTGATTGGCGTATTCTGAAAAATTGTGATTTGTGAGGCACCTTTTATGTTCTTTAAATCTTTTTTCAATTGATCTGCCTGTCCTACCTATATATGACATCTCACAATCTCCACATTCTAGTTTATAAATACCACTACAGTGTAATTTGTTAGGATTTTTAGATTTACTATTTTTCAATTGTTTTTCGATTGTATTGTCCGTGTATACGGCCTTAAACAAAATAATTTAGAAACACTTGAAATTCATAAAAACATAAACACAACAAATAACATAATCAATAATCAAATACAACCCTTCACATCACCCCTTCTTACAATGTTCCCGATCTCCCACCACTTAGATACCCCCTCCACTTCTACCGAATCCACAACACACACACCAGACAACCATTCCTACATACCTCAGTCTTAATTCACCTGATGAAGGAAACAGACGTTTCCGAAACATGTAGTGAAACAAGTGCTTAAATATAAGTGGAAAAAAACAAAGTTGATTGTTTTATTTCATTATTTGTTCATAATGGATTTCCACAAGGTAAACGCCATAACATTCAATTACTTATTTCCACCTTAACTATCATTTCATCGTATCAATTCCCAAAAATGTGAAATGCGACAAAATGGCCGCTTCATAATTTAGACTGAAACATCATAGCAAAGACAGCATTATCCGATTAAGTAAATAGCAAAAACAGCAATGTCCATTATTTTATAGCAAACACAGCAATATCCATATTTTTTTTTATTTATTTAAAATATAATAGAAACCTAAAAGGTTTATGGATAACATTTTTACATGATTCAATATAGGAATATAGTAATAATATAATTTAGATACAAAGTCATTTTTTTATAGCTGGCCGAGTTTTAGCATTTTTGTCACATCTGTTTTGAATTTGTCAGTGGTCAGTTGTTTGGTCTGTTGTGGCAGGTCGTTGTATAGTTTTAACCCGTTGCAAATTAGTCAGGATTGTCCTGTTTTTGTTTTGGCATGTGTTATGTGATAGTTTTGAGCCATTCTAATGTTGTGTTGGTGTTTTTCGTGTATTTCGTTAATTTTATGTCTTCGTCTTGTATTTTGCCAATTGCTAGTCTGTGAATGATTTTAAATGTTTCGATTTTTGTAATGCTTTCGATGTTTAATTGTTGTGTTATATGGTATACAGTTTCAGTTGGTGTCCTGTATTTCAGATCATAGACCATTTTTAGTATTTTTTTTGCTATCGTTGGAGTCTGTTTAGGTTAGTTTTGTTTCGGGTTCCCCAGAAGGGTATCAAATATCCTATTCTACTCTTGACGTATGCCTGGTACATCAGAATTTTTACGGTCTTCGGTGTGATTTCGTGTATTTTGTGGAGTAGGCTGGTCAGTTTAGTCTCTATGTTGAGTCCTAAGTATTTTGTATTTTCTAGTTCAGTAAGTTTTCGTTGTGTATTTTTATGTCCATTTTATGCGTTTTCCATTTGGCCTCAAAGTCAATATAATTACATTTTTGAGCATTTAAGGTTAGAATATTTCTTTTTGTCCATTCAGTTAATATGTCTATGTCTTTGTTGATTTGTTTTGTGGTTTCTATGTCATTATTGTTTTCGTAAAATATTCCGAGGTCATCTGAATAGAGTATTATTTTGCCTCTGATATTTAGCTGCTCCAGGTCATTTATATATATTATATAGAGTACCTAATGGTCCTAGGATTGATTCCTGTAGGACACCATAGCTGACATTCATATAGATATTTGTGGTTTCGTGTAGTGTGGTGTATTGCTTTCTGTCTTTTAGGTAGCTGTCGAAAATGTTTAGGACGTTGCCAGTGATTCCGATTTTTGATAATTTGTTGACTAGGGTAGTCAGATGTACTGTGTCAAATGCTTTTTTAAAATCGAAAAAGAGTCTGGTCACGCTTTTCCCTTCGTCAATTTTTGTCTATAAGTAATTTAATAAATTTATCATGGCTGTTGTGGTTCCCTTTTTTCTTGAAAACCATGCTGTGTTTTCTTTCGTCAGTATGTTGAGTTTATTCAAGTGTTCGAGTAGTCTTTTGTGTATTACTTTTTCAAATATTTTACTAAATACAGTGAGGTTTGCTATGGGTCTGTAGTTGCTAGCTTCGTCTTTTTTGCCATTCTTGTGTATTGGGGTTATTCTGCCTATTTTCAGCTCATTGGGAAAAATTCCAAGTTTCATGTGTCTATTTATGAGGCTTGTGATGGTGGGTATTACTGTGTCTTGTATAATTTTGAGTGTTGATTTTGTCATATTCGGGGGATGCATTTTTTTGAGATTTTTTTGTGGTGGGTTGCTTTTTTCGGTTCATTGATTTGCATTGCTAGGTTTTCTCCAACTGTAGAGAAGAAAGTGTTTATGGTCTTCACTATTTCTTGCGGATCTTCTGTGATAGTTCCATCTTCTTTCTTTATTCTTTTTATGTTGTTTTTTTTAATGTCTGAATGGGATACAATGCTATTGATGATTTTCCAGAGTTTTTTGCTGTTACCCTCAGCATCGTTTAGTTGCGCACTATAATGATCTCTTTTTGCATTTTTTGTGGATGTTTTTACATCTTTTTGGCTGGCAGTAGTTATAATATTTTATAAATTCGGTGCTATTTAAAAGTCAAATATTTATTTATACACACATATGAAAGGAAAACTCAGGTTGCAATTGTTTTTGAAATCCTATTTCCAATAAGATGCAGGTTTCATAGATTCCAGAGAAATTTCCTTGAGTAGTGACAAGTTTTTTGCATTAATCTCAGAAACATCTTAGTGGGATATTGCCACTTTTGCTTTTATACCCCTCATTTCATTACATACTTGCCAGTGAAGATTATTTATAGCCCAAACACCAAATTAGCTTCATCAGATTATTATTTTGCAAAAAACATATTAGATTTATTATATCACCCATAGATAGAATGTTTTCCTAGTTCACTTTGCCCCACCTCCTATGAATATCATAAATTCAATTTTGTAGAAATTAAAGTTAATATTTTTATCAGAAATTGATATTATTATATGTTAACATTATAATATTAAAATAAAGTTAATATTTTATAGAATTATTTAATTTTTCCTAGAATTTTACTCCAAAAAACATATTCTAAATAAAATAATTTAAAAAGTACTTTTTGCAATATAACAGCATACTTATGCACATATTTTAAAATGCCAATTTTATCTTATATCGATATAATTAATTTGATGTTTCATTAAAAAGTATATGTATATATTTATATGTATGATTTGATATTTCATTAAAAAGTATACGTGAAAATATTTCCCTTTTGTTTCAATTCAAAATATAAATAGAGTTTTTTAAATTGCTGCTTGAGAATCTGGTATTTTACCATTTTTTGTTTATTGTATAAGATCTGAGCTTTACTTAAAGTATTTTT
Source organism: Agrypnia vestita (assembly GCA_016648135.1). Taxonomy (NCBI): domain Eukaryota; kingdom Metazoa; phylum Arthropoda; class Insecta; order Trichoptera; family Phryganeidae; genus Agrypnia; species Agrypnia vestita. The sequence continues at coordinate 15,422 of JADDOH010023503.1, read as the reverse complement.
TCAATACTGTAAGCTGTTTATATTAAAATTCATTGTTCCAATATAAACAATGGCTTTGTAAATACGTATGTGCCTTTTCAATCAGGTAACTGATGAAAAACACACATGGAATAATAATTATATTATATAAAATGTGGATCGATAAAAGATAAAATAATAATATCTACTGCTTGAGCAGAGAACAGAATTAATTTTGTATTCATTCACATATGGAGTTTTTCATTTTTTCATTGTCTTTAACTTGTTATGTTCACTAAGCCCATTTAAGGAAATTAATATTTTAATCCGATGTAATACATTTATATTTTTGGTCATTGCGATATGTAAGATTAAATCATTTAAAGAGTAAACAACTTAATTACATTACTATGATAATAATTAAAAAAAATTTAAAACAGAGATTCATATTGTACTGTAATTTATAATATTTTTGATGTTTACAGCATAAACTTTGTTGCTGGTCATTTTATATTGGTAAAACAGAAGTTTTGATATATGTATAAGTAAATAATAATAAAAGTTTGAAGACATACTTTTATACGCTTTTTTGCATATAACTAATCGTAATCGATTTTTTAACATCACCCATGCAGTATCCAAATATTAAACACGGCATGTTCTTCAGCTGTGTCTGTGACTCATGCTTATGAATATTAATTTAACGTGAGTGACGTGATTATTAATATTAATCTAAATAATGGCCAAAAAATCATGTCGAAAATGATTTAATGTGTATAATAATCATGCACCAAAGTTTCAGAGCTCTAGCTAGCCGGGAAGTTAGTGAAAAATCAATTACAAGAGTTCATCACAAGAAACACTAAGCAAACAGCCAAAAAGAGTTAAATAAAAGCATGTAATAAAAGAACACCTAGGATGCCTCAGTAACAGAAATTTCTCAGAAAACGCAAACAAACGACAACACATTTAAAAAAGAAAAAGGCTTGAAATTCTATATACATACATATAAATAATATGGATCTCAGGTTACATAATTTAGAAATGTTAAAAGTCAAAAAATCCTTCAACACTAGATAATTATAATAATAATCTTCTTCTTCTTTTTTCTTGCACTGTTCTAACTCATTGCCTAGGCAGGCTGTTAGGGTCGGCTCTTCTCGTACTCGGGCTGTATCTTCTTTGGTTCTGGGTATCGCTTTTATCCAGGCTCTTTCTGTGTACTATTTTGGAGCATTGATCCATCCAGAAGCTCTTTGGTCTTCCTCTGGATGACTGTTGATGAAGCTCCATAGACATTGCCTGCTTCGCCGTGTGGTCTGATGGTCTCCATCTTATGTGCCCATACCATCTCAACAGTCGTTCCTCCAGCGTACTGTTTATGACCTTGACACCCAGGGTACCACAAATGCGTGAACTATCTCTGTGTTACTCCTGCCGACCATCTGAGTATTCACATTGTTGGTGTTTCGAGTTGCCTAGAGTGGGAATTAATATAATTAATAACCCATTATTTAATATATTCCGGATCTCAATTTCTCCCTGACAACCTCCTGCCCACACCCCCATCACAACAAATTTTGCTTTATTTACATATTTAATTTATGGAACAGTTATTATGAGTCTTTCCCGACAATAATACAGTGGTATCAAAATTGGTAAATATTAAAAAAATCAATGTGGTTTATAGGTACATAGCTTGTTAGTTTTTTGAAATTTATAATTATTTATCCAATTTTGATTATCCAGGAAACCCGTCAATTTGGAAGCTTATAACAGCGCTATCATCAGAGATGTAACAGTAAACACAACTTACTCAGAGTCGGATTCTGCTTGGGAAGTGACGGTAAAAGTATTTATGGATGTATCGAAAGGTACAAGTCTGGTGGGATACTTACAAGTTGCCATCACACTAGAAAATCGCGCAGTAATAAGAGAGATCAAGTTTGTTCAAGAAAATGTGTCAAAAAGAGATATTTTAGAACAAGAATTAAATTTGCTAATACCCGGAGTGAGTATTAAAAAATGAATTGATAAATTTTAAAGGGCTCGTAATTTGTCTACGTATTTAGTAAAATAAATTATAATTTGCAGACGTATGTAAAAAGATGGTGGCCAAACGGTTATGGAGATCAAGTACTCCATAAAACTCAAATTACTTTCCAAAGTACTGAATTTGTTGACGAATACTTCTACAAAGATATAAAAATTGGTTTTAGAACTGTGGAACTCATTCAAGACCCTTTTGGTGAGTATTATACAGGTGTCTCATAGCTAGAATCAAAAATTTTACAGGTGAATTCCTGCCATGATAATGAGTCGAGAATTTTCAAGTAACCATGATCTAATATCAATGATTATGGAGATATGCAATATCAAAGTTCGCATTTTTTCTAATATTTCTGACTTATTTTTTGTAAAAAGTTGAACTATCATTACAGTAACTTAATTATAAAAAAATAATTCGCTTCAATACAACTCAAATGAAATGATAAAAACCTTGTAAAAAATTTTTTTTTCAGTTTTTGCAAGATTTTTATTATTTTATTCGAGTTGTGTGTACTATAGACGTACCAGTATAAATTGGCATGTGAGGGAGGGCGTCCCTGTCGCCTAACAGAAGTTGCCAGGGTGTAAATTTATTACACAATACATAATGTACAGAATGTCTGGTGACCGGTGTCGAAGCATTTAATAGAAATTTGATCAGGCAACACTAAAGAAACGAACCAGTAATGGTGGCCGCTCTATCTGTCAACCTGTCAAACAGTAATATCCATCCATTATTTGCTTTTTCAGCTTCGTAATAATTTAATACTTCATTGGCAATTGTTCTTGCACCACCCCGGACTGTTTTGGTTATTTTGGATATAATAATTCAGTGTATATTGGTTATCAAGATGTCACAGCTCCCGAGAAAATACGAAATTGAACTGAATGACAGGGCGAGGGGCTACCGCCGGGTGCGGGCGGGGCGGGTTTTTGTTCCAAAGTCGCCGCTTTTTTTATTTTTTTTATTTTTTACGTTGAGAAAGCAATAAAGGGAATGAATTTTTTATAATTGATATGAGTTACTGTAATGATAGTTTATCTTTTTGCAAAAATAAATCAGAGATATCGATACCTTAATTGGCAAATTTGCTAACTCTACTTTTAGGTGAAAATGAGTTAATGATACCATATTGTAGTTTATGTTCAAATACATATGCTGATAAAAAAAATTATGTCCAAAACGTTAAGGATTATTAATAATTAAGGTATCGATATTGCATATCTCCATAACCTTGTTGATAGGTCATGGTTGCTTGAATATTTTCGACTCATTATCAAGACAGGAATCTACCTGTAAAGTTTTTGCTGGTAGCTATGAGCCACCCTGTATTTTTAAATATATAATTTTGACTTAATATTTCATCTGTTTAATCACACGAGTTACTACGTATTTTAAATTTTCTTCATCACAACATTTTTTTACAAACACAATGTTTAATAATAAAATTCTAGATATATAAATTATTCTATCTATCTAGATATATATATATATATATATATATATCTAGATAGAAATTTTTTTCTTAAATTGCCTACTTTATTTCTGTCCCGGATGTTCAAATGCTTACAAAAAATATTTTTGCAGGGCATTTGAACAGATTTAAATAAAATGTAATTTTAAAATAATAAACAAAAAATTGCCTTTTTTGCATGAAGATGACGGACTGACATATTACTTCAAAATCAATGGACACCCCATCTTCATGAAAGGTTCTAATTGGATTCCTGGCAACATCCTTCCAGAAAAAGGTTATGAACATGATATGGGTAAGACTAACTAACTAACTAACTAACCATCACGCCGTTTCCCTGCAGGGGTAGGCAGAGAGGATTGAACGCCACACTCTTCTATCCTGGCACACCACTTTTGCTTCGGCCACATTCATACATCTTCTGTCATAACGTGTCTACGATTGTGCGGCTTTTAGCACGGGCTATCCTCAAATAATTGTAGGTACCTGATCGATGCCAGGTCTTTACGGACGCCCTCTATTCCTGTTGCCTTCAACATTCGCCTCATATATTTTCTTAACCATCCTTTCCTCGATAATACGTTCCACATGACCAAACCATCTCAGCACTCCTTTCTTTATTCTATCTACCACACTACAGCCAGCATTGCATTCACTTCTAATTTGTTCATTCCTCACTCTATCGACCAAAGATTTTCCACACAAGCGTCTTAGTGTCCGCATTTCAACCGCATTCAGTCCACTTTCATTCCTCTTTTGCCAATTCCAGGCTTCACTTCCATACATAAGGGTTGGCACTAGAATGCCATTATGTACCGCTAGTCTTGCTTCTTTTGACAGATTCTTATTGGCCATAATTGCATTTAGTGCACCATTAACTTTGTTTCCCGCAGTTACTCTCCTTTCGATATCATTCTCAGCCTTGCCGTCTCTACTAAACATACTTCCCAAATACACAAACTCGTTCACTTGTTCTAAGCATTCGTTGTTTATAATTACATCACACTTAGTCACTCTTTCGTCTCTCTCGAATACCATCACTTTCGATTTGCTGACATTCATCAAAAGTTCACTCTGCATGCATACATCGGACATCCTGGATACCAAGCACTGCAGATCAGCTTCACTGTTAGCCACTAATACTGCATCGTCTGCGTATAGCAGACAGGATATGGTGAGTCCGTCCATTTTCGCTCCAACTTCTAGTTCCTTCAGTTCTTTCATACAATTATCCATATACAGGTTGAAAAGCCATGGTGACATTACGCATCCCTGTTTGACACCTTTTGTAATATCAAACCATGATGTGAATGTCCCATTAATTCTCACGCAAGCACTACTTCCTTCGTACAGGGATGCAATTGCCTGTATGAGTTTACTCTTCACCCCATATTCAGACAAAACCTTCCATAACTTTCGTCTTATCACTCTGTCATACGCTTTTTGGAGATCCACAAAGGCACAAAAAAGTTTTTGGTTCTTTGCCAAAAACTTTTCGGTCATCTGGCGCAGTGAGAAAATCTGGTCCATGCATCCTCTTCCACTCATGAAGGCTCCTTGTACATCCCACACTTTTTCTTTCGTTGTCAAAATTCTCACTCTTTCTATCAAAATTCTCGCATACAATTTGCCAACAGAGCTCAATGGTAAGAACTCAACCAAAAAAAATTTTATTTAACATATTCTAAATGACACATTTTTAGTTTTTAGTTTTTAGAGATCTAGTATATGTACGTGCTGAACTGCTGAATCAAAGTACCTAATTGGTGCAAAAAACTGACACAATTTTTTTTAAAATATGGACCAAAATTTTTACACATAAGACAAAATGTAACCATAGTTTATGGTATTAAAATAAATAATAATTTTTATTATGGTATTAAACATATTATTTTATTGAACATAATAATTATGGTATTAAAATATTTTATTTTGAGTAGCCTGTTGGTCTTGTGGTTGGGACACTCGCCTCGTGATCCAAAGGTCGCGGGTTCGAATCTCAGCCCAGACTAGCAAGTTAGTCCTATTTTCATAGCACAAGCGATTAGCTTAGTTTGAAAATAGTAAGAATATTGATGTGACATGTATTCCGTGTTCGCATCTCTATTTAAAAAAAAAATAATAATAATATAAATAATAATAAAAATAATAAAATTTAAAAAAAAAAAATTGAAAACATACAAAATAAGGACCAACTTAGATTAAATTCGCAAAGCTCAATAGATTAATTTTATTCCAAAAAATGGAATATTCACACAGTAATATTTCTTTATATCCAATCAAGTGACCAAGTGCGAGGTATTTATTTACCTACCTATAGTATGTAGGTATGCCTGTCTAGTTAAAATGTTTCAGTTGACAGCCTTCTACAGTCAGCAAAAGATACTCACATGAATATGTTAAGAGTGTGGGGGGGTGGAGTCTATGAATCAGATTATTTCTACCAGAAATGCGATGAACTTGGTCTTCTCGTATGGCAAGACATGATGTTTGCTTGCAGCATGTACCCGGCAACATCTAAATTCTTAAGGTAATAACTTATAAATCACTCGTTATTAGGGAATGCAATCCTGAGTCAGGATTGCCCTTTCGGGATCCCTCGAGATTAGAATTTCCAATCCCGCGGGATCCCTACGGATCAGGATCCCGAATACTTTTGTGTTTTTTTTGTTTATAAAGCTGAATAGCAATTAACGACAATGCCTTGCATATTTATATCAGCAATTTTAATAAAATTTTCATTATTAATCATTGTGTTAAAGTTTTTGTAGGCGTTTTTCCAAGCATCAATCAGTCAATGTAGTAGAGTAAAAACTACTAACTGGTAGTACTTTTTATATTAATATGTTAGGTTGATAAAATACAGCAAATATTATTCAAAGCTATCTTCATTATTTGAATGTGACATGAACATAAGTTTTAAGTACTTACTAAAAGCTCTTTAGACATATATAATTAAACATACAATACATAAAAAATGCTGATCAATCCTGATAATCCCGATAATCTCGTTTGATTTTTCGGTTCGGGATTGATCTTGTAAAATGCCTCGAGATCCCGACCTCGCGGGATCGGGATGGCATTCCCTACTCGTTATACAATTTGTAACGTATTACTGGACACAACTTTGACTCATTGAATGATTAATTATTTAGAAAAATGCATTAATTTAATTCATAATATTATTAAAAAGAAACTTATATAAAATCACTATTTATTGAATTATCAACATGCCGTAGGATCAATGGCCCCTTCATCAGGATACAATGTATACTAAAATCAAGATATATTATAGATGTCTCATAGAGACGAATCTACTTTTTTATATGGGAAAGTAGGTATGGAAGTCTTTTTGGGTGTCCATGGGGCTTACGACCGATATTATACCTAATTTTTTGATAAAATTTTTGATCACACTAAAATATTCTGAGTATACTAAAAATTAAAATTGAATGTATAGACATATTAATAAAAACAAAAATGAATGTGTGGGATTTGAATAAGATTTGAATCAAGGATGAGGATGATATCTTAAAAAAAAATCCGGGATTTATAAATTTATTTGTAATAGTAATGGTAAAACCATTATTTTTGGTACAGTTATTTGAGATTTGAATTTGACTATACTGATGATTGGTAACTAAGATATAACTGTTGCATAGTGGCGATGGTTGCCCATTAAATTGCGAAAAACAACAGTTCAATCAGATACAAATCTCAAAAGAAGGTTAGTGTGTCACCGGTTAAAATAACATCACTAATTTGTAATGGTTGGAATAATTTTTATATATCTAAAACGTGTAGAAATTTTGATATTTAAACATCATTAGGAGCACTTACGATATTTAAATAGCAATAATTATTCTGAATTTTTCAATCAGCTTTTGGAAATGAACAATTTTTTTATATTTAGAAGGGTTTAGAAATTGTAAAACCAACTAACATAGGATTACAATTAGAAATTAGAAAAAATGTTAATAGCAAATTAAATATAATAAATAATCAAATCTTTTTAAATTTATTACGTTGTACTCTAATAAAGGGACCATTGGCCCCGAAACATGTTGATAACATAAATAATGTTGCCACAAAGTTATTTTGCAGTTATTGAAGAAGAAATTAATTTAATTACTTAAATTTTTAGCTCTGTATCTGAGGAAGTAGAACAGGTGGTCAAACGACTTCAACATCATCCCAGCATTGCAGTGTGGGCTGGAAATAATGAAAATGAAGCTGCCCTCAGAGACAACTGGTACGGCACGGCCGGCAACTTCAATCTTTACAAGGATGAATACATAAGTCTGTACGTCAACACAATAAGACCAATGGTTCAGAAAATAGATCCGACCAGGACCTACGTCGTGTCTAGCCCTAACAATGGTTTAGAATCAGAAAAGGAAGGTTTCATCGCTGAACATCCTTATGATCCGAGATATGGAGATTCACATTACTACAACTATATTCAAGACTTGTGGTCCATGGACACCTATCGGAAGACAAGATTCTGTTCAGAATACGGATTTCAATCAATTCCTTCCTTTGAAACTCTTTTCACAGCCACGGATGACTTGAAAGATCTTCGAATAGACAGTGAATTTATGAAACACAGAGAACACAGCGATTCTAATAATTATGAAAGTATGGCGATGCAAATTATTAAACAGTTTGGGGCGCTTGATCATAATGATCCCAATTATTCGGGTTTCTTTCAATATTACAGCCAGGTACATCCCATTTTTTATATAATCATATGTTGGAAATTGTAGATTACATTTATATCTTTAAAATCAAAAAGTATTAAATACTATCCATAAACCTGTGGAAAATCACGGGGCATAAAAATAATGAATAATGATCTCTGCATGTAACATCATAACGTGTAACGCATGGTGCCTAGACCTCATTAGTGGCTAGTCATCATCAGTATTGTTGTTGTAATTCCAGCGAGTTATATACAGACAGACATTCAAAATTATTACGGTTGATTGAATACCAAAAAAATTTATTAAGGTTGTAAAATCCCGTTAATTCAAAATTTGACATAATTTTAATTTTTCAAGCACTACCAAACCAAAATTGTCTTTTTTGTTGAATAATCTTTGATGTCACTTTTATTTCTATAACCTTTTGTCACATAAGTAATTCTAAACTTTCAAATGCCAATGTTATAAAAATTAACAATGTGCTGGCTTTTTGCATAACTATGTACTTAATCCCTGGCAGTCCCAATTGTACATTCACATCGCTACGTAAAACTATCTTATCATAATTCTATTCAATTAGTTATACTTAGTTATGCTTAAGACATATGACAAATTGCTAACATCTGCACCGTGCTTTTGATTTTATACTGTGATTGCTTTTAGTATTGTACCAATTAAAAAATAATTCGCGTGTGTACTCATGTACGTGCGGTAGAAGTTATACTTAAAAACTAAAGTAAAGAGAAAACTATATATTAATGACGTTAGTATTGAGTTAGTTAGTTAGTATTAGTAAGTATTGAGTTGTAAAAATCTACACTGATCATTATCGATTATTTTATTGAGTTTCATGAAAAGAATTAAAACTCATACTTAACCTTAAAACTCATACATAACTTAACTTAACCTAATGAAATGTAAAATATAGCGTCGTTAATTCTGGTATCTCTGGTTAGTTCTGAAAGCTGAGGTGCGCAACTTCCGTTACAATAATAAATTCACCCTGAATATAACAAAAGACGTATAACTTCACAATATTTTCTCCTTTTTAGTCATTTTTTATAAAAGCCTGTTGTTTTTTTCTTTTAAATATATTATTTATACTGAAATAAGCCATTTCGAAGTATTGGGGTTTTGCATAAATCAATTTTTTTTTGATGCCTAAGATTTTGAATAAACGGGCATTTACTTCAAGGTAAATTCGTTTAACATGAGATATATTAATGACTTCTTTTTAATGAATGTTTGTGACATTATAATAATATTTAAAAATTACTTTTATTTACATTACAGATATGTATATCTATTGCATTGCATCTTCACTAGATTTTTTTTAATTGAGGGTGAACCTTAGCATTGGAAATGAAAAATTGCTAAATCACATTTTGGGAATACATATAAATGAATGTACAATAGGGCATATAATTAATTTGTTAGAAGTATGTTTGATTGGTTTATGATATAAATATGTATTTGTTACAAGGTTATCCAAGCCTGGGCAATGAAAACAGAAACTGAGTTCTACAGGCAGTCTCAGGAAGACTGGATGACAATGGGAGCCTTATATTGGCAACTGAATGATGTCTGGCAAGCCCCTACGTGGTCAGGAATAGGTCAGTTCAATAAAATTCTATTTATGTTTTTTGAGTTATTATGCCACTGATTTCTATGACTCATATTTCGGAACCCAGGATTCTCTGACGGGCTTACTTCCCCAGCAATATCTAAAAAACTTGAGAAAAACATTTATTATTCTATACATACTTAGAAGTTAACTCCATTGGTTTAGTACTTGGAAGATAAATGGAAAAAACTATTCAACTTTTTTAAAATTTGAATGAATGAATGAGATATCTATTTTTTACAGATAGCTTCTTGTACTCGCTTTAAAATATTTCAGATGTTTAAGTTATTATTTTGACATAATTATTTTTTTTTTTTATTTTTTGATTATAAACTGTACATTTTTAAATTACGTAAGTATATTGGATTGGATTTTACAGTGTATTGATGCAGAACAATAGTTAAATATAAAATTAATAGTATTGTATGCTCAGTTAGACTCGAAGTAAATAATAGTCAGCAATAGCAATATGAAATTATAGAAATAATTTGTTTATCTCTGTAACTGGTGGTGAATTATGTGGAGCAGAAGTTACACATCTTTTGTTGATCTGGTGTAAGACTTTGATGTTGGAAATTTGCTTATATCATATTTTATTGGCCAGATCGTTCCGTCTCTTGTTTCTCTTCAACACAGCATCTAAATATATGAAACAGATTGCCCTGCGACATTACATCTTTTCCTAGGTCCAGAAAACTAAGAAATGAGGGTTCTGGGTCTTCATAGGAAATCTAAATCTATATTTCAATATGGTGACATATGCCATTTTCAAGGCAAGTCTCAAAATATGACTGTACATGGAAGATATTAGCCCCTCCAGAATGGAGCTGAAACGTCAGCCTTTAGGCAACAAGGCTAAATTAACTATTTTGGTTACTTTCATTATATACTAGCAGGAAGGCAATCGGCTATCGTCTAGGCTCTACGCTAGGTCCTACGGGCGGCTATTGTGGCCGCTCCGTGGCCAATTGTGTTTGCTGTGCAGCAAACACAATTGTTTACCTATGCCTATGTCAACCGCTTCGCGGCCAATTTTATCTGGAAAATTTCCATTTTTACTAATGTGGCCGCTTCACAGCCAGTGATGGCCGCTCCGCGGTCAACACAATTGTTTACCTATACCTACGTCAGCCGCTTCGCGGCCAATTGGTATCTGGCAAATTTTCCCACTTTTTACATTGGCGGTAGTTTCGATACAAATACGACAAAGTATTATTACAAAACATCTAACCGATTAATAAGTCGAGCGGAATAAACTAATATCTTCCGTGTACAGTCTATCTTTGTGAGACAAACGCCTTGAAAATGGCATAATGTCACCATATTGAAATGTAGATTAGATTTCCTATGAAGACCCAGAACCCTCTTTTCAGCTAGTTTTTTCTGGTGTCGCGCTAGAAATCAACGATCTTGTAATGTCCGCAGGTGCATCTGTTGTCATATGCTGCCACCAAACACATTGGCCGCGAAGCGGCCACAATAGCAAAAATGGAAGTTTTCCAGATACAATTGGCCGCGAATCGGCTTGAACGTAGGCATAGGTAAACCATTGTGTTTTACTGCACAGCAAACACCAAATTGGCAGCGCTATCGCTGGCGCACGAAGCGGGCCATCAATTGGGCCGCGAGCGGCCACAATACCGCCTGCAAGGCCCAGCAGTAAGGCATGGCGAAGCCGTTGGCTTTCCTGCTAGTGACAGTTAAATAATCATAAATATTATGTAACTGCTCCTAATCTAAAATCCGCGTCTCGATTCATTTTCATTCACTCTGATATAACATTTTTTCTACATACTAAGTAGCCTTTTTTAAAGTGATATACTTTAAAGAGAAAACGTAAATATCTGTCATCGCTCCCCGTATGGCAACGAACGGCCGAACATTACCTTCTTCGATTCTGTGCCTGACACATGGGCCCGAACTATGTTATCTAAGGGCCAAACCGACAGCATGAACCTTTGGGTTGGGGGCTGGGCTTACATAACAAAAAAAAGATGTTCGCGAAAGTTACAACATTTTGAGACCCAAATCTATATATCAAAAATTCATAAATGTGTAATAAAGATTCAGTACATTATTTTATATAAGTGACCATTTTTTATTTTACGTGTATAATTTTCTACACTAAATATTATCTGCATGTATTTTAAAGCAATCCATACTTCTCACTACTTTATAAGCCATTTGTTTTTTTTTTAACTGGCAACAGAAATTATCCGGAAACGGTGATATTGGTTAGCGTATTATTATGTTATCTATGGGTTAGCGTTATTAATATATAGATGTATTAAGTTAACATCTTAAAATGATATAATAAGCAGAAATTGAATTGAAAATGGATTATTTTTTTTACAGAATTTGGTGGTTATTGGAAAATTTTGCATTATTATGTAAAAGATTTCTTCAGCCCAGTATTGATATCTCCGAGACTGTTACCCACCAATGAAATATCCGTGCATGTTATGAACGACAATATCCAAGAGATTTTAAATGCAACCATGGTTATTGAAACTTTCAATTGGAATAGTCTGACCCCAATCGACAGTCAGTATCGTCAAGTTGACCTTAAACCATTGACAGCTGAGAAATTTGCATCTAATATAGTGATGCCATCCGCTGCATTAAGGAAAACTATTTATTACAGATTTTCTCTCAAAAATGAGGAATCTAAACATCTGAGCCCGTACAACTATATATTCCCAGTGCCATTGAAAGATATAGAAGGCTATTCTATTCCTAATATTACGGTAATAGTATTTATTTTTCACTTAAATAATACATAATGCAAGGAGGAGTCAAAAATCATCTACACTTTTCGTTCTACAATTTATTTACACAAAGGTAGGTACATCCCTTTTCTACAGTGCACTTGATCCATCGGTCTACAAGCTTGCATATTCCTTCCAAGGTTTTCAGTTGGCCGCGAAGCCACTTTTGTACTACTTCCTGCAAGTCTAAATCTGTGCGTCAAACAGAACATCATTCACCATGACTGAAGTTCTAAGAAGACGCTACCTCAGTGATGGTAATTGGCTAGAACCATCTCTTCAAGTTTCCGAATTTTTTCATCTGCGATGGAGGTTGACAAACATCCTGCTCCCTTTCCGTGCGTCATACTCATCCAACTGCTTTGAACTTCTCAAACCACAAAAATACACTTTTATATCATAAAGAACTGTCCCCATATTGTGATCACAGTTGTACCGACTAAACACACGTGTGCCGAAGTGCAGTATGACAACCTTAAAGGTGTTATGGCGAAAGTGTAGATACACATGTGCAGAAGTGCATTATGACAGCCTTGAAGGTATTATGACGAAAGTGTAGATACACATGTGCAGAAGTGCAGTATGACAGCCTTGAAGGTATTATGACGAAAGTGTAGATACACATGTGCAGAAGAGCAGTATGACAGCCTTGAAGGTATTATGACGAAAGTGTAGATACACATGTGCAGAAGTGCAGTATGACAGCCTTGAAGGTATTATGACGAAAGTGTAGATACACATGTGCAGAAGTGCAGTATGACAGCCTTTAAGGTATTATGACGAAAGTGTAGATACACATGTGCAAAAGTGCAGTATGACAGCTTTGAAGGTATTATGACGAAAGTGTAGATACACATGTGCAGAAGTGCAGTATGACAGCCTTGAAGGTATTATGACGAAAGTGTAGATAATTTTTGACTCGCCCTCGTTTTTGATCTCTTCATTGCATTGACCTTTGAAAAATGGAATTTTCTTTTAATTTTCATTAAATTTAGAGTTTTTATTCAGATGATTTTTTATTTTGTTATTGTAGTTTACCATAATTAATGTAAGTGGAGATGGCCCAGTATATGAAGTGGATGTCAAGACTGACGGTGTTGGACTATTTGTCTGGCTTGAAGTAGAGCACAGTGTAGGGTGGCTCTCCGAAAACGGCTTCATCTTGACAGACAAAACTAAGAGGATCCAGCTGCACACCAAAAGCAAGAAAAGTCTTTCAAATTTGAAGAACTTGAAATTGAAACTTTACGATCAAGCTCATTTTGTGAAAAATTTTGAAATAAAAAATGTTTTATAATTGAATAAGCATATATCTTTGTATCTGTTGTGTTGTAAAAAAATCATTACAAAAAATATACATATATGAAAAAGATTAATTGGGTATTCAATTCAAACAATCATGTTAAAGAATATTTATATGTCTGTAGCTGTGCTTCTCAAGAAGTAAATTAATCATAATAAAGTAAAATCGTTGTTTCTTATTATGTAGGTATATTGATTCAATTGTCAGTTATGAACATGCAGTAAAAAACAAGTAAAAGTAAATACGAAATAAAAACCAATAAACGTTTTAATAATTCCAAGAGCGAAATGTAATTTTATGTAGAAGATTACTGGTTGATTAATGCATGTTATTTGGCATTAAGAAATTAATTGTCATAATATTTATCCTAAGGTATAAAATAGTATTAGCAAATGACTATAAAAATATATATGTAAATAGTCTTAAATTTTGAAAATTAAATGCCCCATATTATTAAAGCTTTTTTACATTGTCAGAAAATTTTAATAATCTGTTCTAAAAATTAGTGTAATGATAAGATTGATCGAATCCGAGCATGCCACTATAATATCATTGTTACGTATATTAGTATTGATTTAAAAAAATACAAATCCTACCTATAATAGCAGATATAATTTACTCTGTTTTATAGTGATCTCTTAACTAAGATAGTGAAGCTGGATGAACTGACGTTTAATATTATTTATCTATTTAGGTTTGATTAACGAGTTGAGATAGAATGCGCTTGTCGATGATAGATCCCATGTAAAAATTAATAAATGCATGTGTTTCGCAACCGCCGCGCGCGGGCCGCGCAATGATTTTGATTGGTCGGGTCTGGCACCAGATGTATTCTGCGCCAACCGCTAGCCAGGATTCAAACTTTTGACAATCCACCCAGTGACAGTTGGAAAGCGTGTCGGTGTCCTTTTTTGTGGGAACCGACATTCTTCTTCGTGTGACAATTGAGGATTGAATCGGCACTCGACGTACCAGGAAAGCTGTAAATCCACTGCGGATTATAGCTAGCTTTGGCCTGGTATATCTCTGGTGTCAGAATATTATCGGCGGAGATTGGGAAGGGAACTATTTCTTTCCCGAACCCGACCCGCGTGCGATGATGGTGATCCGTCCGTCATCGTACATAAATAAAAAATATTATAGCAAGGTTTATAGATAAAGTACACAGGATTTATAAAAAAATAAATATTAAGTGCCAAATGAAAAAGTTAATAATAATACGTAGTTATATTAATATAAATATGTCAGAAGAACGTCTTTAGTGAGCAGCAGCATGTCGATTATGAGGGACCAGTATCTTTCTCGAATATGCATCGATGCTGGAGGCTGGAGTAAGGCGGACTTCCAGGATAAGAATATTCTCGGAGCTGGGGGTCATTCCTGCCACTCTGGATCTTATGAGAACTGCAAAGCTGGGAACTCGCCCCCCTGTGAACATACCGGAAGCGCTGCAATATTTGAGAAATATAGAGTAAATTGGACAGTAATTGAAACTTTTCCATTCGCTGTTAAGTTGAGTACCTTTCCATGGCCAATCTCCAA
>JADDOH010023502.1:0-100720 GCA_016648135.1 Agrypnia vestita | reverse complement strand
AAAAAAATCATTACAAAAAATATACATATATGAAAAAGATTAATTGGGTATTCAATTCAAACAATCATGTTAAAGAATATTTATATGTCTGTAGCTGTGCTTCTCAAGAAGTAAATTAATCATAATAAAGTAAAATCGTTGTTTCTTATTATGTAGGTATATTGATACAATTGTCAGTTATGAACATGCAGTAAAAAACAAGTAAAAGTAAATACGAAATAAAAACCAATAAACGTTTTAATAATTCCAAGAGCGAAATGTAATTTTATGTAGAAGATTACTGGTTGATTAATGCATGTTATTTGGCATTAAGAAATTAATTGTCATAATATTTATCCTAAGGTATAAAATAGTATTAGCAAATGATTATAAAAATATATATGTAAATAGTCTTAAATTTTGAAAATTAAATGCCCCATATTATTAAAGCTTTTTTACATTGTCAGAAAATTTTAATAATCTGTTCTAAAAATTAGTGTAATGATAAGATTGATCGAATCCGAGCATGCCACTATAATATCATTGTTACGTATATTAGTATTGATTTAAAAAAATACAAATCTTACCTATAATAGCAGATATAATTTACTCTGTTTTATAGTGATCTCTTAACTAAGATAGTGAAGCTGGATGAACTGATGTTTAATATTATTTATCTATTTAGGTTTGATTAACGAGTTGAGATAGAATGCGCTTGTCGATGATAGATCCCATGTAAAAATTAATAAATGCATGTGTTTCGCAACCGCCGCGCGCGGGCCGCGCAATGATTTTGATTGGTCGGGTCTGGCACCAGATGTATTCTGCGCCAACCGCTAGCCAGGATTCAAACTTTTGACAATCCACCCAGTGACAGTTGGAAAGCGTGTCGGTGTCCTTTTTTGTGGGAACCGACATTCTTCTTCGTGTGACAATTGAGGATTGAATCGGCACTCGACGTACCAGGAAAGCTGTAAATCCACTGCGGATTATAGCTAGCTTTGGCCTGGTATATCTCTGGTGTCAGAATATTATCGGCGGAGATTGGGAAGGGAACTATTTCTTTCCCGAACCCGACCCGCGTGCGATGATGGTGATCCGTCCGTCATCGTACATAAATAAAAAATATTATAGCAAGGTTTATAGATAAAGTACACAGGATTTATAAAAAAATAAATATTAAGTGCCAAATGAAAAAGTTAATAATAATACGTAGTTATATTAATATAAATATGTCAGAAGAACGTCTTTAGTGAGCAGCAGCATGTCGATTATGAGGGACCAGTATCTTTCTCGAATATGCATCGATGCTGGAGGCTGGAGTAAGGCGGACTTCCAGGATAAGAATATTCTCGGAGCTGGGGGTCATTCCTGCCACTCTGGATCTTATGAGAACTGCAAAGCTGGGAACTCGCCCCCCTGTGAACATACCGGAAGCGCTGCAATATTTGAGAAATATAGAGTAAATTGGACAGTAATTGAAACTTTTCCATTCGCTGTTAAGTTGAGTACCTTTCCATGGCCAATCTCCAAGACCCACTTATATAAATTTGCAACAAAAATTTAAAAATAAATTAAATGTTATAACCCCTTTGTGTCTTTTAGCCCACCTGTATAACTTTATAGCTGCAATTATTTTTCGTACGACACCGTTTTGTATAGATTTATGACTTTAAAGTTAAACAAATCTATACAAAACCGCACTAGTACACAGCCGTAGTACAAAAGATATACGTAAGTAGTAATTATTCAAGGTAGTGTGGACTGAACCTACTTTGAATAATCAAAAACTCACGTAACATGAACAGTCTTACATACTGATTATTTTCAAATAGTTAGCCAATTTAAATATATGTATACAGTAAAAAAAAAACAATGGCACAGCTAATAGTATTTTATTTCTTGTTCCTTTTTTTTGTCTCGCATTTTTCCTCGCTTCCCTGCAATTTGAAAAATATGTTTTAGCTTTTGGCGTTTTTTTACTCAAACAATCTTTTTCTATAACATACTTTAAACTTCTATCCATTCACGTATTTATAATTATTGCTATACATAAGTATACTGTATACTAATTACATCAAATTTTTAATTTTATATTCATCAGGGGGGAGGGTGTTTTGGGGTGACAGGCAAGGAGATGATTCATGGGGATTCGAGTTTCCTTTTGGGGAAGGATAAGGAGGAAATGGGAAATAAATGCCATTTTTTTATTTGCGAAATGAAATTTACAAATGAAGCTTTACCATGATTCGAAGAATGAATCCAATAAATTAGGTTATTAACTATAAGGCCGATATGACACAAATTAAAATTAGAATCTCTAGATAACAATACGGTAGTCATTATTTTCATTCTGCAATAGGCGCAATGAAAAAAAGATGAATTATGCAAAATTGAACTGGGCTGTTAACAGATAAAGTATATGTACAGGCATTCATTTTACTTAAGTAGTTTTAGAGAAAAACATGTTTGAAATGTTAATGGAAGGTTATGAAATCATTTTTAATATACTTTATACTTGAACATAATAATAAATAATAAAATTCTTGATGTAATTTTTCAAAGAAATATAAAATATTTTAATTTTACTAAACAACAAAAGCTGTATAAAAAATATATTATAAAAAATATTTAAAATAAGGAAAAATAAAATAAAAATTTGTACTTAAGGGAGCGTTCACAAACCACGTAGCCTGAGCAAGGGGGGGGGGATTAGGCAAAATGCTACGCTGGACTTCGTGTGGACAGGGGGAGATCAGGGCCGAGCTACGTAATTCTCCATTTATTGTACTTGACAAAATTAAAACTGTACAGAATATGGATATTTATTTCCACAGTATGATTAATACTTTTGTTTTTAAGATATGCTATATATTAACACTGCTGTGCATACATGTGACTTGTAGATGTAGCCGACGTGCTGCGGCTGCCCAATATCACTGTATTAAAAATAGTGATGGGTCCGCTCTGTACTCACTACTACAATGTAGTACTACATTACATTTCTGCACTTCACACTTCACACGTTTTGAAGTGTAGTGCACACTACAAACTACACACACTTAAAAATTATTAAAAGTACATACTTCAAATAGTACACTTTATTTCAAATCGAACACTACAAAGTACACAGACTTCAAAGTTATCGAAAGTACGAGCACATACTTCAAATAGTTCATTTTTATGTGAAATTTTCATTTCATTACTTCACTTCATTAATACTACAATTACTTCATTACTTCACTTCATTAGTACTACAATTTCTTAGTACTACAATTACTTCACTTCGTGTATTTTTACTACAATTGTAGTGTACACTTTGTAGGCTTCAAACTGTTGAACGTGTGGGTGGTGTAGTCTTCATTTTGAAATGTAGTTTTTCCCTTCGCTAATTAAAAACGTTAGGCACCCGGTAACTATATTCGAGTTCACTTGCATACGGGACTTCCCCCGCCAGTGACAGTCGGTATTGTTTTCATGTTTTAAAACAAAACTGTTTCGATTCAGATCGATCACATGTCACTATAAAAATATATATAGAAAAAATAAACTTAATTTTGTTCTATTTAAGTGAACTTTGGTGCATCCTTAACTATTCTAGTGCTCGGTAAAGTGTTATTTCAAGTTCTAACGCTCGTAGCACACCTCCGCTGCGAAACCGCAGTAGCGAAACAGTTGCAGGAATTCCGCTGCGATCAAGTGTAATGTAGCGGAACTGGGCGCGGAACGTCACGCGAGAGTTGAGTTTCTCTCCATGCCTGCAATTTTTTCATATTATTTTTATAGTCTGGATGACTCAATAAATAATTAATAGGTCTATTTCTAGCCTCTTGTATTAATTTTTCAGTAAAATCGACATCCATAAAAAAATGTAGTTTCGCTTTTTAATTTTGTCGACTTCCACAAACACATGCGGAAACAACGCGGCACCGCAACTAAATCACAGAATATAGACCAAAAAAACTAAATGGCGTGAATGGCGGCCGGTGCGCAGATGTGTAAAATATATCGATATATATTTATCGTCATTTATTTCCTGATATATCGATTTTTTTTTTGATATATCGATATTTTTTACGGTGACCTTTTTTTGTAGCCAAAAACTTTTTTCCTTACTTTTGTTACATTTTTGGAGAAAATAATATCGCGATAAATTTTTCTCGATATATACCGATTATTTTCGATACTTTTTTAAAATATCGATTCAATATTTATCGATAAATTTTCTTCATTTACCCATCCCTAAGGTGGATATCTCTCTATTATGTGGAGGTGTAGCTGGCGTCGGAGCAAATCGACGAAACCACGCGGGAAAGAGATAGAATTATAGTCAAATCTATACACTAGAACAGGCAGTTTCGCTTCTGTTCCGCCTCTCCTACAAAGAACAAATCATGGTGAAACTAGTGCGGTTTCGCTGCTGTGATTTCGCGGCGGAGGTGTGCTACAGGCGTAAGTATGGTTTGATGTGAAATGACGGCTGTACAATAAACTTTACGAGGCTTATCGGAAATGATTTTCTATCGAATTTTTCAAATCCAAAATTATGTCAATGAGATATGGAAATCTTTTATACAGGATAAAGTATCATTCGCGATAAAACTGCAGCAAAAACATTTATGCAACTCTTCTTAGCTTTTTTTATGCAGCAGGTATAATTTGTTCTAATTCATTAATTTAAACAATAGTGAATGGGGGATCTTTCCTGAATTTTTATGCGGCGCTATTTTATAAAACAAATGTTAGTCTTGGACGTTTTGTACCCAATAATCTTAGAAATAGTTTTGGAAAGGAAAAACGGAACAAAATGTCTTCTCGAATTAATAGGAAAAAATAATAGGGGAATCAAAGCAAAAGCTATGTTTATAAAAGTTTACATGGAGGGAGGGATTCAAAATAGAACTACGTGGTTTAAAGACTCTCCCTAACTAGTAAAAATGTAATAAATAATCAAATAAGTAAAAACAAGACATTGTATTATTCTCGCACAATAAAATAACATTTATACTTGGATTGCAATGTTACCGAATTTATAGCATAGCCATTTAGTTTAGTTTATTTATTTAATATAAATCAAGGCCAATCGAATTTGTACATAAAATATATACATTGTATATTAAATAGAACTTGAATTCAACAGCATCAATAAAATTAATAAAATATACGAAGGTTTTTTAAAGGTTAGGTAAAAAAAGTTTACACTATTTTAACTTATTGTAGTTTTTTGTCATCAATGTTTTTTACCATATTGCTTACTTTTTTTCTATAAACGTAACGCCTTTACTTCTGACTTTTCACATGTTCATTATTAATAGATTCTGAATTACATACTGCCTATTCACCTGGAATTTAAATTTTATAAATATAAACATTGAGTTTACCCAGGGCCATATTATGTACACATATATAATTTTGTAATTTTTATATCAAATAAAACATGCCTTCCAGAAACTTTCATTACCTTCCCCTTCCAAATTCGGATTGTATAGAAGGCGATGAATTGGACATTATTATTTTATTGATTTTACTATTCACAAGACAAAATATTAAAAAAAAAAAATTAATGTACTTACAGCATGAGACTCCGAACGGAAATGATTACACTACTGAACGAAAAGGAAATTTTGTACTAAGATTTTTAATAATGATTTGAAAATAATAGCGTAAGTCCTCCCTTCCCCTTGGCAATTCTCTCTATCCAACTAAGTAGGAGGCAACATTTTTGCGTAATACAGCGCTATAAGGTAGCTGCAATGTGTAGGAAAATATAATTCATAACGTGGAAGGCGATGAAAAAAAACTGCGGACAAAATAGCTTGTTGGTGTAGTAGAAATATCAAAGTACATACAGAATATAGAAGAAAATTAGCACAAGCACTAAATATTATTTTGTGATTACGCCAGTAATCACAAAATAATATTTAAGGCGGAATTCTGGATCTCACTTCAAAAATTCGGCGGAGGCTCTTGCAGGAAAAAACTCGACAGCAAGAGCGATGGCGAAGAGACTTCTCGGAGATAAAAACTCGACGAGACTCGAGTTTCACGTAAGCTCGACTTGATACGGCCCGACAGGAGAACACTCGACTGTGGCGGCGATACCGCTTCCTAGGTTCGCCAGAAATCCCTCCCGGATACCTCTTAGTAAGGCGAGGACTGTTGGAGCCTTCCGAACAATGTATCCTGGCTGGTAGTAAAAGCGCACCGCTTTTATACGCATACCCTTTCGGCGGCGGTGGGGATGGATGAGCGAACAACCGCTTATTCGCTATTGCTAGGCGGAGCTCCCGGCAGCCAAATTCATTGGAAATATGCACCTTTGGGAAGCCTGGCGATTTTACAGAGCCGGGTTTAATGGCTTCTGAAAAATAGACACAGGTCCCCCAGGTGCACGTATCACACTCATTCGATTCATTTATTATTCATTTTCGGGTAGGTATTTAGAAGATACACAAGAGTTCTCTGGAAACCATAGAAAAAACTGGGAACGAAAATGCAAACGTCATCCGGTATAGTCCGTCCAACTTATCTGGAGAATAAAGGAGGGCGTCCCAATCGTTGTGGTGCTGCCCATAGTCTAAAAATTATCTAATTTTTAGGGAATTTTTTGCAAATTCGTTTTTTCTTAAACAATTTACTAAGCAGTATACGACACGATAAAAAAACAAAAAATGTAAAGTAATGTACAAATAAATTTATCAAAATATACATTCGCAAAATACATGTCAACAAATGCCGTTTTTTCAAAATCAAAGAAAAATACAATTTTCAGAAAAAAAACCCAAACAATAATTCTTTTTGGCCGGCGCCACATTACGCAGATATTCCGCCGCGTCTTATCCGTTGCGCCAAATCGGCAAAGCAAATAGATCGACCGATCATCCGCGTAGTGTGTTTAATAAGCGCATATTGTATGGAAAGAAATGTAGCGATGTTCCGCGGCGGAAGATCCGCGCAGTGTGGAGCCGGTTTTATTCGGTGTCTCATACCTAATGATCTGACCTCCATGTTTAACTCAGTAACACCTAAGGATATCAATCGGTTTAGGGCCGTTGTATCAACTTGGTTTATAGTAATCTTTCGTTCAGAGCATAGATATTTTGCGTTTTCCACCGATCAAACAACTCGCTCTCGTAAAAATCTATGCTTTAAATGAACTATTGCTATAAAGTAAGTTGATGCAACCAGTCTTTAATATGCATAAATAAAAAAGTTTATTTTTGAAAAAAATATGTTTATACAAATGAACACGTTAGTTTCCCCTCCTGCATTGACAATTATGAAGCACTGACCTTTAGATACTGGTTTGAATACACCTTCGACATCTTCACTTTGCCAATATTTGTCTGCTGTGTGTGAGGTATGTATATATGTTTCATCTAGATATATGACTGGCCGCCGATTCAAAGAAGTTTCATTCTTCCTTAATTCATACAAGAATTTTGCTCTCATGGCACATATTAATTATATCATTGCGTTCTATAAGCACCTTACGGTTACTTTTAGTGTTCCGAAAACGAAAGCCTAGCTTATGCAGTAATTTACGTTATATCTCACGATATCCTTGAAAATTTATGTTTTCTTTCAATACCTTTTGCAGTTTACTTAATGTAGGTAACTCTTTTTTAAAAAGTATAAAAATCGTGTACCTTTCGCCTGATGACTCCCAAATCAAAGTCATCAATAACAAATTTTTCCACTTATCCTTTTTTTTTCCTGGTGTAGATATTTTAATGCCCATTTCCACGGCCGCTTTACCTTCTTTAACTATTTTGTAAATTGCCGATTCAGAAATACCTGAAGAAATTGTATAATAGTAAAATAAAAAACTAAGTATGGGAAAATCATTATAACTGCATGGCAGCACTAACCTGAAGCGGCGGCAATACATCTATGAACAAAACCGAACGGTATAATTGGGGCTTTTAGACGTTGTTCCTCTTCAAAAAACGTGTGCATTTTCAAGATTATTTCCCGAACACCGCTTTTAATGGTTTTTGGCATGGTGACAGTCTAAAATTTTCTTAAAAAACTATTGAAACAGTCATGAACTCCTCTGTAAACAAAGTCTGTCAAAGGTCTGTCAGCTGTAGATAATCCAATACGGCGTCGTTAGTTCCAAATTTGGCCATTCTTCAGATAAGTTAGACGGACTATAATTCAATTGCGTCCCCGCAAGATTCATAATTTTTACCGCCAAAAATCTGGAATTTTAAATAAGTAATTTCCACAATCCGCGTATTATAAAACTTTATAAACGTAATGTATACGGAGTATATCTAACTACAATTTGTAATTTTAGTCTATAATTATTTTTAAAGACTCTAATATTTTTAATTACTTATATCGCCAGGTTCAATAAAATACAATGCCTCGATTCACCGCTTATATTAATATTTTTTCATCTTAATTATTATATATATGGATATTAAAATTTTCAAATTTGCAAATCACTAATCGCCACCTTGGAAATTCTAATGAAAATTCATAAAAAATATAGATAAACATGTAATGATCTTATATTTTCTTACTGTCAAAAATGTTAGCAGGCATCGGCTATCTGCTTAAACACATTTGTATAGATGACGATAACGCTCGATAAGCAATCAGAATAATAAATATTCAACTGACATATGAGAATATACGAAGAAAGGCAGTCGTTCGAAGCTCGAAGGCTGCAGTTGACGGCTACTGCGACCGATCCTTTTGCACTCTAGACGCGCACGGCGACATCCGAAATTTTCGTCAATACATAATATTTTTCGGTGAACTTAGGAGGCTTCCCGTCTACGATCAAATTATGTTTATGTAACTTCGGAAAGCGATCGAAAATTATTAAACTGTTCTTATTAAGGACAGAATCTAGTAATCATGCGGACTTTTATATTTTTAACCATAACGATATTTGCGTCGCCCTTCGCGTGTAATTGCGCCCAGCCGGCTAATAATTATATCTTGAGCCTGAATTCGGATAACACGGATGGTGGGGGATGGACCGTCGAAAATAAGAATGGAAGTAAGAATATTGTATATTTTTTTCGCATGAAATTATTAAATATTTTTTATATGTTTAAAATGAGCGTTAATAAATCAAACAAACCTCTTATAAATTTAGAGGAAAAATTAAAAATGTAGGTACTTATTTAAATTCATTAATTTTAATAATATAAAAATCTGTTTAAAAATAGATTAATAGTAAAATTATAATAAGCCATAGCCAATATTTATTACAATATTTTTCCACATGAAATTGTTCAATTTTCTTGATTTCTCTCATATTGTCTCATAAAATCTCATTTTAAAAAGTAGTCCTTTATAATTTTAACGAATATTAGAAATACATATTTTTAAGGATTACTCTTATTTTTTTAAGATGATCTCAATTTCTATATTTATGTTTAATCATATATTACATGCTCTTCTTCTTGAGGTGGTTTCAATCCAAGAGTTGTCTTATTAAAGTAAAGAATTATTTGATTCATTTTCTGTGTCGAATATGTGAAATGATTTCATACACAAAAAATTTATATAATACATATTACAAAAAAATTATATAATTTATAGAATGATAACTGATGGGGTATACTTTTGCTCAAAGTCTTCACTACTGGTTTGTGATAATTAATTATTTTATCATTTTTTTCTCCGAGAGTTGATTTTTGTCATAATCCATGTTTATTTATTTGGCTATCGTGAAACATTGGCTATGACTAAAAACTTAGAAGTTTACTTTATTTTCATGCATTACATACAAAGAAATTTTATTTGAAATGACATACTTATTGGTTTTATGATGAAACTCAATGATCAAGTAAGTGGTTGGGAATTTGCGCCTCATCACAAGAACCGACAAATTAGTCCTATTAATAAAGCGCTGATCTTAGTTTCAAAATAATAAGAATACTGATGTGACGCGTGTTCTATGTATGCATCAGAATTTTTTAAATGTACTTACTGTGACAAGCATTTCAGTGACAGACACTTGTATCCATCAGAATTTTTTTTTGTAGGTATTAAAACCACAGCAACTGTTCCTGGTGGAATATATTCCGACCTGATGAATGCGAAGATAATTGACGATGTGTATTTTAAAGACAATGATGTAAAAACAAGATGGGTATCCAAAGTGGTGTGGCTGTACAAAAGGCTCTTTAATGGTAATTATTACTCTTTGTCAGTATTTGATTGTATACTTTGGTGCATGTAGGAAAATTGATATGTTTGGGTTGCTATATGCTATAGACAACAGAATACTTATTTTATTAAGAATGTCACCTTGCAACATGAGGTAATTTTATCTCCTAGCTCCCAAAAATAAAGTTTTTAAATAAATAAAAATGACTTTGTTATACACCACTTATATTTATTAAAAATCCAACCAGGTTTCACTACTACCATAGCTTCTTCAGGGATCTTAACTGTCTAAACATACAAAAACATGCGCTTATATTCTAGTGTGAAAGGACGGAGTATCAATAGTGGGGGTAGGGGGTGGGATTATACAGGGAATATTATTATTAAGAGGGAACATATTTTAGAGTGGACTATAAGACAAATTTATTTGATTATTAATTATTTTATGATTTTAATTAATGGCTTTTCTTATCTTTAATGCAAAGTTATTTTTATTTATTTAATTATAATGTCTCACCACCAAGTGTTTGCTTCTTTTGAAAATAAAGTTATTGCTGTATATCGACGCCCGTCCAATAACAAGCTTTTTGTGTTGGGCTTTGCGTTTTGATTTATACAGAATCGCTCACACCTAGTAGCATAAATTTCACAGGTGAATTCCGGCCTTGATAATGAGCCAAAAATGTTCAGGCAACCATGACCTAATATCAATAGTTATGGAGATATGCAATATCAAAGTTTGCAATTTTTTTTCAAATATTTCTGACTCATTTTTTGCAAAAAGTTGAACTTTCGTCACAATAACCTATATCGATTATGAAAAATTAATTTGTTTAATACAAATCAAATAAAATGATAAAAACCTTGCAAAAATTGAAAATATAATTTTTTACAAGGTTTTTTTCATTTTATGTGAGTTGTATTAAATCTAATGAATTTTTATAATCGATATAAGTTTGTACAAGAATGTACTTTTTGCAGAAAATAAGTCAGAAATATTGAAAAAAAAATGCGAACTTTGATATTAGATCATGGTTGCCTGGACATTTTCGACTCATTGTCAAGGCAGGAATCCCCCTGTCAAGTTTTGCTACTAGCTAAGAGACACCCTGTATAGAAATTTGATAAAATGTCTATGTCCATTTTCAGCCCACTGACCCTTTGGGATTTTCCCAAAATGCCCCCCTTCAACTCATCAATGAAAATAAATCTTAAATTAAAGTTTTGCAGCACCTTTTCACAAGTTGATTTTAACATAGGATTTCATAATATTCTATCTACTTCCAGTTTCAAAAGAAATTTTGGATAAAGAGACTGTTGAAATTGTCTTCAATGGTCTCGACACAATTGCCTACATTTCTGTCAACGACCATCCGGTGGCAATGACTGATAACATGTTTGTGAGATACAAATATGATATTAAAAAATATCTCAAGGTATGTCATTTTATACTTACATATGTAGATAATGTTATCCCTGGAAAAGAACAGTTTTACCATGTAGATATATAAACATAATTAAATTAATAATGATTCTTCAGTACAAATCATAGATACGTTACGGTGCGAAAAATATTTTTACATATTATGTTCTTTACTTCTTTCCACTTATCAGGAGAAGTAAATTTGTACATTTGGCACTTGAAGATATTATTGATTATAGGTATGGGATCATGTTATTAATTTTTCTAATTATTGATACATCAGTGCAGTTCTAATGTAAACCAAACATGGTATTACATAGTTGACTATTATTTGTCGCTAAATATTATAAGATGTAATAAAAGCAACATTTATTCATACAAAACAACAGTTCTTCAGTTCCCAGTTTTAACAAACAGTTTCATCAATTAAGTTATTTTGATTGTCTTTATTTTTAGATTTCGATAGTTTGCAATGGTTGAAAATGTAATTTAGAATGTTTTTATTTTATTCATTTTTTCTCTTTCTTGGCGAGATTTCTCACTTGCAGTACTCGTATCTCAGTAATGCAAACTTTTTTCTACAACTTTTTAAAAGCAACAGCAATATCTGAATGTTTCTTCGAGTAACCAGAAATTCCAATACCGAGATATTACTGGATAATTTTTTGTTACGAGATATCGATATACGTAGAGCTCAAGATTTTACATTGACCTGCATGCACACTTATCTCAAAAGCGATTTTTTCAGAGTAGTCTCAGTGTTGCTTTGGGGTGATGATTGACGATATACACTCGTTTAGATATTTGTGCTTGTACATGTCTCCTTAACCTTTGGGTACCAGAAAATCGGGGGCCGGAGTGGGGTACAAAGTGACACCTGTCAAATTTTTATGAAGTTTATGAAGTATCAGTTTTAATGAAGTATAATGGTTTGAAAATGTTTTATAAAATTTTTAATTACATTCCTTATCTAAAGAAGATTCTATTAAGTTTTTCATCATTTTATAAGAAAAAAAATATATTGATTATTTTAACTGTTTTACAATAATTTGCATCAAGGGTTGTATTTTTTGGAAAATTTCTGAGGATTACAAAGAATATCAACATCATGAAAAAAAACCCATATAAAACAAATTTTTGTTATACTCCCTTTCTCATTTACTAGTTGAAACAGGTTTGGCTCATACCCCACGCGTTGGGCTTGAGTCAGTCGACACTACGAAAGGGAGTAATAAAAAATTTCTAAAAATCCAAAATTATACTTTAATTATTAATTTTTTTTTAAACAAAAATTTGTTGGATCTTTTTTATCGTCGCCACGAGTCTGCCTGCAAAGTTTCAGCTCGATTGGATCACGGGAAAAGGATTAAAAATCGATTCAAAGTTTTTTCGACACCAAGCTACGAGTTAAAAGAAAGGGAGTAAAAATAGTTGTTTTTCAAAATTTCACGCAGCCAAATAATTGATATAATATGGAATATTTTATATTATTTTAATTATGTTTTCCAATTTTTTTTACAATTCGTATTTTCATTCTCAGTGTTTCGAGATTATTTTTACGTAGTTCTGTGCTCTCATAGTATTCTATAAATATTTTTTTACTTTTCTATCACAAAGGAAGGTGAAAATGAGCTCTCCGTTCAGTTTGATTCACCGGTGCTCACGGCAGCGGCACTTTCAGAAAAGAATATGGTTCCTCCGGAATGTGTTCCCGACGTTTATAAAGGAGAATGCCACGCTAATCAACTGAGGAAAATGCAAGCATCATTCTCTTGGGACTGGGGACCCGCATTGCCCTCGAGTGGGATATGGTAATTAAATAATCACCTTGTTTCTGACATTTTCATATTTTAGGGGTATAAAAGCGAAGACAGCAGTATCCAAAAAGTTATAAAAAAAACAATGCTTTTAATGCAGTCACCAAGAATTACTGAATTAGAATGTATTGAATTGAAGATTTTTTAGTAAATATAGCTCTATCCCTTCCAAAATCATCTTCCAAATCACTATTAAAAGCAAAGACAGCAATATCCTTATTGTGTAAAAAGTAAGGGCAGCAATTTCCACCTTAATCTACCAACTCCTAAGAATAATAAATCATAGCAAAGACAGCATTATCCAATTATGTAAATAGCAAAAACAGCAATGTCCACTATTTTATAGCAAACACAGCAATACCCATATTTAAAATTCAATTATTTATTTATACACATCCATATATGAAAAGAAAACCGAGAAGGCAATTGTTTTTAAAAACCTATTTCCAATAAGATGCTATGGTTTCATAGATTCCAGAGAAATTTCCTTGAGTAGTGACAAGTTTTTTGCATTAATCTCAGAAACATCTCAGTGGGATATTGCCACATTTGCTTTTATACCCCTCATTTCACTACATACTTGCCAGTGAAGATTATTTATAGCCCAAACACCAAATTAGCTTCATCGAATGATTATTTTGCAAAAAAACATATTAGATTTATTATATCACCCATAGATAGAATGTTTTCCTAGTTCGCTTTGCCCCACCTCCTATGAATATCATTAATTCAAGCGAATTCCGGCGAACACGATTCATAGCCCAAACACCAAACTAATTAGCTTCATCAAATGATTATTTTGCATAAAAAAAGGTCCTACATGCATCGTACCACCCGTAGGTAGAATGTTTTCCTAGTTCGCTTTGCCTCACCTCCTATTGTTTAAATTTTGTGGAAATTAAAGTTAATATTTTTATTAGAAATTGATATTATTTCATGTTAATATTATAATATTAAAATAAAGTTAAAATTTTATATAATTATTTAATTTTATGCAGAACCAGCTGTTCGTACCCGGCGTTGCCCGTTTTAAAGATTAAGTTGAAAATAAATATGTGGAAGGAAACAAAGTTTTTATTCGAACGGTATAGATTTGCATCAAAAATATATCAGGGGGAGGAGAAAAGGTAAAAGGAGAGGGAGGAAATATAACCTTTGTTACCTGCCGAGTCCTAAAGAATAATTTTCCATATCACATATGTTACCCGCCGAGTTCTAAAAAATATGTTTCTAAATTTTGAGTCCGATCGGTTAAGCGGTACAGATTTGCATCAAAAATGTCTCAGGGGGAGGGGAAGGGGTATAAGAATAGGGGGAAATATCGCCGATGTTACTCGCCAAGTTCTGATGAATAAGGTTCCAAATTTTGAGTCCGATCGGTCAAACGGTACAGATTTGCATCGAAAATATGTCAGGGGGAGGGAAAAATATGAGAATAGGGGGAAAACATCGCCTTTGTTACCCGCCGAGTCCTAAAGAATTAGTTTCCAAATTTTGAGTCTGATCGATCGAAAGGTACAGATTTTCATCGAAAATATGCCAGGGGGAGGGGAAGGGTATGAGAATAGGGGGGAAATGTTACCCGCCGGGTCCCAAAGCATAAGTATGCAAAATTTGAATCAAATCGGACAAACGGTGTGGATTTGTATAGAGGACAGACAGACAGACAGACGGACAGACATTGAGTTTTATAGGTATAGATTTTGCACACTTCTTTCCTAGAATTTTACTCCTAAAAACATATTCTAGATAAAATAATTTAAAAAGTACTTTTTGCAATACAACAGCCTACAATTTTATCATATATCGATATAATCGATTTGATATTTCATTAAAAAGTATATGTATAGCGTGAAAATATTTCACTATTGTTCTGGAAATTCAAAATATAAATAGAGTTTTTTAAATTACTGTTTGTGAATCTCGTATTTTACCATTTTTTGTTTATTATATAAGATCCGTGCTTTGTTTGAAGCATTTTTTCTGTATAATACTGTAAGTTGTTTATATTAAAATTCATTGTTCCAATATAAACAATGGCTTTCAATATACGTACATGCCTATTCAATCAGGTAACTGATGAAAAACACACATGGAATAACAATTACATTATATAAAATGTGGATCGATAAAAGATTAAATAATAATATGTACGGCTTTAGCAGATAATTTATAGATTTAGCAGAGATAAAGGAATTAATTTTAACTTGTTGTGTTCACTAATTCCATTTAAGATTTTAATCCGATGTAATACAATTATATTTTTGGTCATTATGATATTATATAAGATTGAATCATTTAAAGAGTAAACAACTTAATTACATTACTATGATAATAGTTAAAATGTTTTTTTTATAACAGCGAGGCATATTTTACTGTAATTTATAATATTTTTGATAGTTTATAACATTAACTTTGTTGTCGGACATTTTATATGTATTGAGAACATAGTTAACATAAATAATAAAAAAAAATTGAAGACATACTTTTTGCATGTAATCGTAATCAATTTTTTAACATCACCCATGCAGTATCCAAATATTAAACACATTGTTTAAAGTTTAAAACAAATTTTCGAAAGGCATGTTCTCCAGCTGTTTCTGTGACTCATGCTTGTGAGTGATGTGAATATTAATTTAACATGAGTGACGTGATTATTAATATTAATCTAAATAATTACCAAATCATGTTGAAAATGATTTAATGTGTGTAATAGTCATGCACCAAAGTTTCAGAGCTCTAGCTAGCCGGGAAATCGATGAAAAATCAATTACAAGATTGCACCACAAGAAACCTAAACAAACAGACAAAAAGAATTAAATAAAAGCATGTAATAAAAGAACACCTAGGATGCTTCAGTAATAGAAAATGTAAGCTATCTTTTAAAACAGGCGACACATATAAAAAAGAAAAAGGTGTTGAAATTCTACATATAAATAATACGGATCTCAGGTTACCTAATTTCTTCTTATTGGGTTTCAATCCGTTGGATTGGTTTGCAGCAAAGCACATCTCCTTCTCCGTTCCGATCGGTCTCTGGCGATCCTCTTCAGCTCTGTGTAGGAGGCACAATTCATATCTTGGCACACTTGCTCAAGATATTCACAGCGAGAGCGCCCTCTGTTTAATTAATTAATTAATTAAATTTAAAAATGTGAAAAATTAAAAAGTTCTTCAACACTAGATCTAATATAATTAATAAACTTCTTCTTCTTCCTCGCACTGTCCCAACTCATTGCCTAGGTAGGCTGTTGGGGTCGACTCTTCTCATTCTCAGGCTGTATTAAGTTCTTTGGTCTTCCTCTGGATGACTGTTGATGAAGCTCCATAGACATTGCCTGCTTCGCCGTGTGGTCTGATGGTCTCCATCTTATGTGCCCATACCATCTCAACAGTCGTTCCTCCAGCTTACTGTTTATGACCGTGACACCTAGGGTACCACAAATGTGTGAACTTTTAATCCTATCGCTGTGTTACTCCTGCCGACCATCTGAGTATTCACATTTCTGCTGTTTCGAGTTGCCTAGAGTAGGAATTAATATAATTAATAACCCATTATTTAATATATTCCGGATCTCAATTTCTCCCTGACAACCTCCTGCCCACACCCCCATCACAAACATGACCACGTTCCCAACAAAATTTGCTTTATTTATATATTTAATTTATGAAACAGTTGTCATGAGTCTATCCTGACAAAGATACAGTGGTATCGAAACTGGTAAACAATCAATGTGGTTTATATGTTATAGTGAATTTGTATTTCTAGTGAGTTTATATATTCATTAGTAGAAATTTATTTTACCCAGTTGGGCAGTGAAAACATGTCATTCAGTGAATTTACAGATTCACTGCGCAGTATCGGTGAAAGTATATTTTGTCCTCGAGTGCACGCATTTCTCAAAGCTTAGGTTAGGTTCATAATATCCGGTATATAATGTTGATATGCACAGAAGTAAGAACCTTTTTCACGCAATAAATTAAATCTTAAATTTTATTCTACGAGGTCAATCTCAATCTGAAAATCGACACTTTTTCATGCAATAACTCTCAATCTGGAAATTGACACCTGACAAATTTAATTTTAGTGACAGTTTGGAAACCAATATATATAATTTCACCAGTAAGATATCAATTAAAATATTGTTTTAATTTCTATTGGTGAAAATCTGCTTGGATATGATAAGAATGACCTTGAATATAATTTCACTAAAATGCCAGACTCACTAGAATGACAGATTCACTGTAACATATCGTCCCATGATAGCCAAAACATCGTTACCGACAATTTTGCTCAAATAGCTTTTATTTGTTAAAAGAACCCTAAACAGCTAAACGCATCATTTGATAATAACACAAATTATTACATGCAATATGGATTTTTTGCCCCTATACATTTTATCGTAAGCGACAGCGACCTAAAATGTAGGTTAGGCAAAACATCGTAAGGATCAAGCGTCCCTTTTTTTTAATGTCTTTATGAGTTTATGACTCAGTTCTTCGTTAACAGTAGTGGCGACTGGACAAACCCCGCAACGGCTTAAGACAGACCATTTATGCATATGCGTACAATAGTAATATAATATAAGTAGTATATTATAATATAGTATAACATTAACAAAAAAGTTGGTTCAGAAAGTGCTAGCAACTCCACGGGGATAGTGTGAACTTGTATTACAATAGAAAGTAAGCTTTCTATAATGAAAGTTTTTACGAGAGTGGGATAAAGAACAACCATTTCTATCTCTGAGGTGAATCTGATGGAAAGCGTGGATGTAGTGAAATTTCTAGTTAACTATTTAATTATTTGCAAATCCTAGAAAAAGAAAGGCAATTTAGTGATATTATGCTGTATTGCGATAGTTGTTTTGGCCAAAATCGGAACAGAGCTTTCCATGATATCATATTTTATGAAAACAGTTACATTTATACAAGCAATAAAGATATCATTTTTACTTCCTGGTAATTATATCCGTCGATTCTATACATTTGACTATTGAAAGTTTTGTGATTTGGGCGTCGAGTGATTTGGGCACCTTCGGAATGGCTGACAATGATTTCAAATGCGAGGACTGATCCAGAAAATTATAAAATAACACTGATGACACATGACGACTTTTGTGATTGGAAATCTTTTTCACTGCCTTACTCGCCGGCAAGACATAAAATAAAATTTAACGAGCTTAGAAGTGCGTCATTTAAACAAAACTGTCCTGATATTGGACTAAAATATGGCTTTTTTGATGATAGCAAGATAGACATTGTTGACACAGAAAAAATATTAGATCCCGCCAAAGTTCTTCAGTAATCAATTCTGTACCGGTACAGCTGTACAAAGAAAGACTGAAAATATCAAAAGCAAAATATAATGACCTGCATAAATTATGTTAAAATGGCGTAATTCCCAGAAGATTTCGTCATATACCATCGAATAAAGTATACCTGTACATTTATTTATCTTATAGCATTTTATTGTAAAGAGTATATACTTAGCAATAGATATATAATTAAATATTATTATGTCAAATATACTTATTATAATTAATAAAATTTCTTATTTATTCTTTCCTATGGATTGTAATGCGGGAATTCCCGAATTTCTAATCTTAATCGAATCTTAATTTACCACAAATTAATGTCAATAATGCTCTCTATCTCATTTCCATCAAACTGTATAGCTATCTTCTTCATTATAATTACGTATATGTATTACCTTTCATTAGTTTTTGAAGTAAAGTAAGCTTCTTAGAATCGTCTAGAAATACAAAAACCTACACTAATTCTTTAAATAATGTAGCATTTCTTTTCAATAGTTTTTATATAAATATAAGTTGAACGTAAAACATTTAGATTGATAATGCTCTCATAAGGCAAAACGCCTCATAAAAATTAAAAACGTAGAACTAAAAACGAGTGTTTTTATTTCCATATGTGCACATTTCTTATGATGAGCAAAACATCGTAAGCGACAAAGGGTATCTCCAAATAGCCGGGCAAAACAACGTAACCGGCATTTATCCTCAAAGCAGTGGGAATTAAACAATTTTTATAACGATAAGAGAAAGATATTAATAAAATAAATACTCAATATAAAATTTAGTTCATAAAGTATATTCCTTAAAAAATTAGAAAAAAAAATCTTCTCCTGTAAAATTTTGTTTTTGTCGGTTACAATGTTTTGGCTATCATGGGACGATATATGTATATAACTCGTTAGTTTTTAAAAATATATAATTATTAAGCCAATTTTGATTATCCAGGAAACCTGTCAACTTGGAAGCTTATAACAGCGCTGTCATCAGAGATGTAACAGTAAACACAACTTACTCAGAGTCGGATTCTGCTTGGGAAGTGACGGTACAAGTATTTATGGATGTATCGAAAGGTACAAATATACTGGTGGGATATTTAACAGTTGCCATCACACTAGAAAATCGCTCAGTAATAAGAGAGATCAAGTTTGTTCAAGAAAATGTGTCAAAAAGAGATATTTTAGAACAAGAATTAAAATTGCTAATACCCGGAGTGAGTATTAAAAAATGAATTGATAAATTTTAAAGTTCTCATAATTTGTCTACGTAATTAGTAAAATAAATTATAATTTGCAGTCTTATGTAAAAAGATGGTGGCCAAACGGTTATGGAGATCAAGTACTCCATAAAACTCAAATTACTTTCCAAAGTACTGAATTTGTTGACGAATACTTCTACAAGGATATAAAAATTGGTTTTAGAACTGTAGAACTCATCCAAGACCCTTTCGGTGAGTATTATACGGGGTGTCTCATAGTTAGTTTTAAAAACTTTACAGGTGAATTCCTGCCATGATAATGAATCGACAATGTTCAAGCAACCATAATATCATAGAGATATGCAAAATTTAACTATCATTACATTAATTTATATTGATTATGAAAAATTAATTCGCTTCAATACAACTCAAATAAAATGATAAAAACCTTGTAAAAAATTTTTTTTTTCAATTTTTGCAAGGTTTTTATCATTTTATTTCAGTTGTATGTACTAAAGGGAATGAATTTTTTATAATTGATATAAGTTACTGTGATGATGGTTTAACTTTTTGCAAAAATACATCAGTGATATTGAAAAAAAAGTGCAATATATTTTCGACTCCTATAAAGTTTTTACTACTAGCTATGAGGCACCCTATATTTTTAAATGTATAATTTTGATTTAATATTTCATCTGTTTTACCACACGGGTCTGATTAATTATTTAAAATTTTCTTAATCACAAAATTGTTTTACAAATGCAATATTTAATAATAAAATTCAAGAATAATTTTTCTTAAAAAGGCTAGTTTATTTCTGTCCCGGATGTTTAAATCTTTACAAAAAATATTTTTGTGGGGCTTTTGAATAGATTTAAATAAATGTAATTTTAAAATAATAAATAAAAAATTGCCTTTTTTGCATGAAGATGACGGACTGACATATTACTTCAAAATCAATGGACACTCCATCTTCATGAAAGGTTCTAATTGGATTCCTGGCAACATCCTTCCAGAAAAAGGTTATGAACATGATATGGGTAAGAACTCTAAAAACTCAACTAAAAAATTGTTATTTAACATATTCT
Organism: Agrypnia vestita; assembly: GCA_016648135.1. Taxonomy (NCBI): domain Eukaryota; kingdom Metazoa; phylum Arthropoda; class Insecta; order Trichoptera; family Phryganeidae; genus Agrypnia; species Agrypnia vestita. The sequence goes on along the minus strand of JADDOH010023502.1, from coordinate 79,769 downwards.
AAATGATGCATTTCTAGTTTTTAGAGATCCAGTATGTGTACATGCTGAACTGCTGTATCAAAGTACCTAATTGCTGCAAAAAAAGACACATTTTTTTTTAATTTGGTCCAAAATTAATATAACATAAGACACAATGTAACCATAGCTTTTGGTATTAAAATAAATAATAATTGAAAACATGGGAAATAAGGACCGACTTAGGTTAAATTCGCAAAGCTCAATAGATTAATTTCATTCCAAAAAGTGGAATATTCACACAGTAATATTTCTTTATATCCAATCAAGTGACCAAGTGTGAGGTATTTATTTACCTAACTATAGTATGTAGGTATGCCTATCTAGTTAAAATGTTTCAGTTGACAGTCTTCTACAGTCGGCAAAAGATACTCATATGAATATGTTAAGAGTGTGGGGGGGTGGAGTCTATGAATCAGATTATTTCTACCAGAAATGCGATGAACTTGGTCTTCTCGTATGGCAAGACATGATGTTTGCTTGCAGCATGTACCCGGCAACATCTAAATTCTTAAGGTAATAACTTATAAATCACTCGTTATTAGGGAATGCAATCCTGAGTCGGGATTACCCTTTCGGGATCCCTCGAGATTAGAATTTCCAATTCCGCGGGATCCCTACGGATCGGGATCCCAAATACTTTTGTGTTTTTTGTTGTTTATAGAGCTGAATGGCAATTATACAATGCCTTGCATTTTTATATCAGCAATTTTAATAAAATGTTCATTATTAATCATTGTGTTAAAGTTTTTGTAGGCGTTTTTCCAAGCATCAATCAGTCAATGTAGTAGAGTAAAAACTACTAACTAGTAGTACTTTTTATATTAATATGTTAGGTTGATAAAATACAGAAAATATTATTCAAAGCTATTTTTATTATTTGAATGTGACATGAACATTAGTTTTAAGTACTTACTAAAAGCTCTATAGACATATACAATTAAACATACAAAACATAAAAAATGCTGATCAATCCCGATAATCCTGATAATCTCATCCGATTTTTCGGTTCGGGATTGATCTCGTAAAATGCCTCGAGATCTCTCGGATCCCGATCTCGCGGGATCAGAATTGCATTCCCTACTCGTTATACAATTTTTAACATATTACTGGACACAATTTTGACTCATTGAATGATTAATTATTTATAAATACATTAATTTACTTTATAATATTACTGAAAGAAACTTGTGTAAAATCACTATTTATTGAATTATCAACATGCTGTGGGGTCAATGGCCCCTTCATCAGGATACAATGTATACTAAAATCAAGATATATTATAGATGTCTCATATAGATAAAGCTACTTTTTTGTATGGGAAGGTAGTATGGAAGTCTTTTTGGGTGTCCATAGGGCTTACGACCGATATTCTAAGTATACTAAAAATTAAAATTGGATGTATAGACATTAACAAAAACAAAAAGGAATATGTGGGATTTGAATAACTAATTATCAAGGATGAGGGTGATATTTAAAAAAAAAAATTGGGGATTTATAAATTTATTTGTAATAGTGATGGTAAAACCGTTATTTTAACCGGTTATTTTTGGTAGTTATTTGGGATTTGAATTTGATTATATTGATGATTGGTAACAAAGATATCACTGTTGCATAGTGCCGATGGTTGCCCATTGAATTGCGAAAAATTTGTTGGCAATCATTAATGCAATCAGATACAAATCTTAAAAGAAGCTTAGCATGTCACCAGTTAAAATATCATAAAACATCTAGAAATTTTGATATTAGAATTAAGGAGCACTTATGATGTTTAAATAGCAATAACTATTCTGAATTTTTTAATCATCTTTTGGAAATAAACCATTTTTTATATTAAAAGGGTTTAGAAATTTAAAAATCAACTAACATAGGTGTACGGTACAGAAAACACAAGTTGAATTTAAAAATGCGCGGTTCTCTCGTACTAGGCTCACAGAACACACCAAGCTGTACAGCAGCCAAATCGTACAAAATGTCAGCTGACAGAGGTAGCTCTGAAACTCACAATAAAGTGAATTGTTCAGTCGTGCCAAGTCATCGAAGTCCAAGAAATCCAAGTCCAAAACAGTGTGCAAATGGTACTTACATAGGATAAATGGTACTTACATATTTCTATTTTTTATGTTTATAACGTTAACTTGGTGGTTTAACATAATTATTAGCATTAATTAATTAAGAACTTTGTATGAATCATTTGAGGTAACTCTACATTTGCCGGTTTCGATACCAGTGCTACGCGTCCGTCCTGACGAAGATAACAAAATGTGTTGTCATCGACCTCTAGTCGACATACGAAATTTCAGATCGATTGGATGACGGGAAATGTGATAATTTTCACTTCAAAGACGTTTCCACATATGCGTACGCGGCAAAACTAATATAAAGAATTTAAAAATACATTTTCTTCAAAACAAGTCAAATAAAATGATTGTAACTTGCAAAAATTTTAGAAAATATATTTTTGCAAAGTTATTATCATTTTATTTTATTGTATTAATGCGAATGACTTTTAAATATTCAATATAACTTACTTTCATTACAGTTTTATGTATTACAGAAGAAAATTCAAAAATATTTATAAAAATGCAAATTTTAATGTCACATATCTCGATAACTATTGATATTAATTTGCCATCAATTTTGTAGTTTTCAAATTTATTTTGTGCTTTTCAGATCAATAAGATTCTGTCAAAATTCAGTAAATTTTATTCCAAAGATGCACAAATATTATCCCCGTTATTAAATTTATTTATAGCGAAAACCCGATGTTTGTCAACACAAAAAACAGTTTTCGGTGGCTGTTGTGCGCGCAGCTCTATCAGTGATAAGCCTTGCCGCCTGGCTTAATAAATACTCTCAGTCAGTATTTATTCATTTTTTCTCCATCAGTCATTCTCCGGGATCCATTAGACCGGGCTTCGCTGGCTTTCCGAACACTCGGTCTGCAGCCCGGGTGCTCCCCTTCCGCATACCCAGTCGGTCCTCGGCAGATTGTGTCTAAATATTTCCACTTGACCGAAACGTAAGCTCTCGTACGGGCTTCGTAAAGCACATTCACGTACGAGCCATTGCTTTGAAAGACGATTTATATTTCAAGAATATAAATTCATCAACACGGGTCTCGTCTGTCCGGTACTGACAGCCAACTCTATGCTGGCGCCCGGTACAAGCATACCACGCGGATCGAGTCCGTCAACAACAATAGCACGGACCTAGTCCGTTCAATGTGAAATATTTGAAAATATTTCTACTGGTCACATTGTCAGCTCTGGTACGGGCTTCGTAAAGCACACATTCACGTACGAGCCATTGCTTTCAAAGGCGATTCAAAATTTATTTTAAGAAAAATAAATTCACACACACGGACCTCATCTGTTCCACGTGCCATTCCCAGCCACCATCGCTTTTGTAAAAGCGGGTCATCCTCTTTATTACATCAAAAATGTGACAAAAAGTCCATCATAAAATGAATACGACATATCACATGTTAATATTCCAATATTTCTAGGCAGCACTACAATATTATAATAATATTTCAACATAATAATAACACAATAATGTTAAGTTCCAACATGTCACATTAATTTCAATTTCATTTTATTAAAAATAAAACTTCATCAGTATTCTCGCTCGTGATGGGCTGAGTCGTATTTTTTCTAATTCGAGTACCTCGAGCTGAAATGTTTGCTGACTCAAGTCGCAACTCGAGTTGACTCGGTGTCTATTTGAGAGTTGAGACTGCCAGATCGGTATGAACGTCATATTACTGTAAGGGTACGTCTTTCATATACTCAACTCGATGTCGCAAACTCGTTAGTCAATGAACTCGAGTCAAATAAACTTTTAGAAAAATAATATAAGTAAGGAAAGACAAGGATAAATAATAGATTTACGTATTAATAAAGAGATAAGTACTCAACAATATGTTTTTTCTTCAAGTGATTTACTAATATGGAGGTTACCTGTGTCTTTATAATTACAGGCACATAATTTGCATTCGGAAAAAACTCACATGCGACGCACTTATTTTATTATTTTCAGGTGGCATATTAATTGCAAATACACATCACTATTACCTATTACTATATTCGCCGAAAACTAAACGCAGGTAGTTAATAATTACGCAAATCACGTATAGCGGTCACGATCCCTAGAAAATTAATAAACGAATCGGGTCGAACGGTGCGCGGCGTTTGCAAGCTTAAGTGGCGTCCTTCGAAAGTGCATGTTACCTCGAGCGAGCGAGTCGCAAATCGATTTAATTCAACATTCAACTCAGTTTTTGAACGATGTCACTTTAGCTCGGGACGGACTCGGGTCACTCGGGACGGCTCGTGTCGCCGTTCTGTCGGCCTCTGTTTAGTTCAGCTAGAGAACCGCTCGGGATTCCACCGCCAAATGGCGAAGTGTTCCGACGACAGCCGAGCGGCGCAGACCGCGCCGCCTGCGGTTATTTCGTTCAAACCTTCTCACGTGGCTTGAGACGACGATTTTAATCGAGCTGCCGGAAACGCAACTCGAGTCGACTTGTTGGCTGTATAACTCGGTTTATTCGAGTAAATTAACTCGAGTCGCCCATCACTAATTCTCGCGCTGCTTCACGATGCTTCGGGAAAATGCTGACGTCATCGCCCAGGCGGGCCGGTCGCCAGCCTTTCAAGATGACATCACCGGTCCCGCTCCACTGGCGGCGACCGCGTCAAGCCATGTAGCTCGCCCTTCTTCGCCATCTTCGAAAAGGCCCTTCTCAGGGCCGCATCTGATCCTGTCCATTACAATAGGATTACAATTAGACATTTTAGAAATTAGAAAAAGTGTTAAATATTATAAATAACCAAATCCTTTTTGTTTATTTATTTTCAAAATATGTTGTACTCTGATGGAAGGGACCATTGGCCCTGAAACATGTTGATAATTCAATAAATAATGGTTTCATACAAAGTGTTTTCTTTTTATTAACATAAATAATATTGCCACAAAGTTATTTTGCAGTTAATATTAATAATTAAATTTTCAGCTCCGTATCTGAGGAAGTAGAACAGGTGGTCAAACGACTTCAACATCATCCCAGCATTGCAGTGTGGGCTGGAAATAATGAAAATGAAGCTGCTCTCAGAGACAATTGGTACGGCACTGCCGGCAACTTCAATCTTTACAAGGATGAATACATCAGTCTGTACGTCAACACAATTAGACCAATGGTTCAGAAAATAGATCCGACCAGGACCTATGTCGTGTCTAGCCCTAACAATGGTTTAGAATCAGAAAAGGAAGGTTTTATCGCTCAACATCCTTACGATCCGAGATACGGAGATTCACATTACTACAACTACATTCAAGACTTGTGGTCCATGGACACCTATCCGAAGACAAGATTCTGTTCAGAATACGGATTTCAATCGATTCCTTCCTTCGAAACTCTGTCCACAGCCACTGATGACTTGGAAGATCTTCAAGTAGACAGTGAATTTATGAAACACAGAGAACACAGTGATTCTAATAATTATGAAAGTATGGAGATGCAAATTATTAAACAACTTGGGGCACTTGATCATAATGGTCCCTATTATTCTGGTTTCTTTCAATTTTACAGCCAGGTACATTTCATTTTCTGTATAATTATATTTTAGAAATTGTAGATTACATTTATATCTTTAAAATAAAAATATATTAAAATCAAAAAATACTAGGCATAAACCTGTAAAAAATCACGGAGCATAATAATTAATAACGACTCTCGTGTGTAATTCCAGCGAGTTACATTTGAAATAAGGGTAGTTGATTGGTTACCTATAAATATATTCAGATTGTAAAACCCCGTTAATTCATGATTTTACATAATTCAAAATTTTTCAAGCACCACCGAACCAAAATTGTCTACTTTAGTTAAATAACCTCTTATCTTTGATGTCACTATTACATCTATAATCTTATTTCACATAATTCTAAAATTTCAAAGAACAGTGTTATAAAAATTAATGATTCGCTGTTTTTTTGCATAATTATGCGCTTAATCCCTGACCATACCAGCTGTACATTCACATCACTAGGTAAAACTCTCTCGTCACAATTCTATTCAATTAATTAGATTTACTTATGTTTAACAACAAATTGCTAACATCTGCACCATGCTTTTGATTTTATACTGAGATTGCTCTTGGTACTGTGGAAATTTTAAAAAAAATGTGCGTGTACTCATATACGCATCATAGAAGTTATACTTAAAAACTAAAGTAAAGAGAAAACTATACATTAATGACGCTCAAAGTATTGACTACACTGATCATTGTCGATTATTTTATTAAGTTTCATGAATATTTAAAATAATTGGGGCAAACAAAAATATAGCGTCATTAGTTCTGGTATCTCTGCTTAGTTCTGAAAGCTGCGTGCACAACTTCCGTTATAATAAAAAATTTACCCTAAATTAACAAGAGAAGTATAACTCCAAAATATTCTCTCCTTTTTAGAATTTTTTTATTAAAGCCTGTTCTTGTTTTTTTTCTTTTAAATATAATATTATTTATGTCAAAATTAGCCGTTTCGAATTATGTATTGGGGTTTTGCATAAATTAATTTTTCTATTTGATGCCTAAAGTTTTGAATTAACAAGCATTTACCTCAAGGTAAATTCGTTTAACATGAGATATATTAATAATTCTTTTTGACATTATAAGAATATTTTTAAATTACTTGTATTAACATTACAGATATGTTATTGCATTGGATCTTCACCAGATTTTTTTTTAATTGAGGGTGAATCTTAGCATTGGAAATGAAAAATTGCTAAAACCATTTTGGGAATACATATAAATGAATTTACAATAGGACATGTAATTAATTTGTTAGAAGTATGTTTGATTGGTTTATAATATAAATATTTTTTACAAGATTATCCAAGCCTGGGCAATGAAAACAGAAACTGAGTTCTACAGGCAGTCTCAGGAAGACTGGATGACAATGGGAGCCTTATATTGGCAACTGAATGATGTCTGGCAAGCCCCAACGTGGTCAGGAATAGGTCAGTTCAATAGAATTCTATTTATGCTTTTTGAGTTATTATTTATTTATATATATATATATTTATTTGGGTTGGTCCCGACTTCTCACGTCAGGTTCGCCACTTTGGGTGGTTTGGAGCAGTTGCTTTTTCGGGTCACCACCGTCATGCGACAGAAAAGCTCCAAAGGCGTAGAATATTTGATGATTTATTTTCTCGATAAAACAAGTACAAAATATACATGAGTATGAAATGTAAAATATACAGACAACGATAGATACTCTAAGGGCCATAGCCTCCGGCCACCCCCCGGATGTCTACGAAGGATTGACATGCCTGCCTAGGGCGCATGCCTCTTTTTATATAATTTACGAACAAAGAAGTCCCGGAGTGCGGCCGTGTGAGTGTGAAGAAATCGTCCGAAATGCTGATGGTGTAATGACCTGTCGGCCGCGCGTGTCTTGCTCGTGCTTCTATTTGATTATGTGGCATTCCTTGCCACTGTGTGAGTGTGGTCTAGATTGGTGGTTTTATGGTAATATTGCAAAAGTTCATAAATGTGTTATTTTATGTTGAGTTAATGACATGAGTAATTTTTTGATATTAGCCACAAATGAGGAATAAGTGTCTCTGAAAACGTTGATATTGGAAGCATGGTGGTTTACCAATTTTTTACCAAGGTAAACCTTGGTAAAAAAGCAATTCTATTTTTTGGCCCATGGAAAACATAATTTTTGCTTGATTTCTCGACGGCTAGTAATCTTCTTGTTCTTAGATCAACCCTTGAGTAAATAAGGTCAAAGTGACCAAGGATTTTCGGAGGGTCCATTAAGTTGTTAACTACTTTGTAGAAAAAGGATAATGCCACTATGATTTCTATGACTGACATTTCGGAACCCAGAATTCTCATTTTTTTACTTTTTGACATTTTATTACTTTTATTCATACTTTCCCTGGCAATATCTAAAAAACTTGAGAAAAACATTTATTATTGTATACATAAACTTGTGAAGTTAACTCCATTAGTTTAGTACTTTGAAGATAAATTGAAAAAAAACTATTAAACTTTTAGAATTTGAATGAAAATTTCTGAATTTGATTGAGAAAGAAAGGACATAATTCTAAATTTTATGGATAGCTTCTTGTATTCATACTCGCTTTAAAATATTTCAAATGTTTATGTTATGTATTTTGACATAATTAATTTAAAAAACTAACAAACTTTGTATAAGCCACATTGATTATAAAGTGTACATTTTTAAATTTGGTATATTGGATCGGATTTCACAGTGTGTTGATGCAGAACAATAGTTAAAAATAAAATCAATATCATTGTATCCTCGGTTAGACTAGAGGGAAATATTGGCCGGCAAAAGCAATGTAAAATTATAGGAATAATTTGTTTACCTCTCTAACTGGTGGTGAATTATGTGGAGCAGAAGTTACACATCTTTTGTTGATTTGGTGTAAGACTTTGATGTTGAAAATTTGCTTATATCACATTTTATGGTCAGATCGTTTTGTCTCTAACACAGCATCTAAATACATATATGAAACAGATTGCCCTGCGACTTGACATCTTTTCCTAGGCCCAGAAAACTAAGAAATGAGGGTTCTGGGTCTTCATAGGAAATCTAAATCTACATTTCAATATGGTGACATATGCCATTTTCAAGGCTTTGTCTCAAAATATGACCGTACATGAAAGATATTAGCCACTCCAGAGTGGAGCTGAAACGTCAGCCTAGGTGCCAATTTAGACAACAAGGCTAAATTAACTATTTCGGTTACTTTCATTATATACATATTAATTTGACATCTTAAAATGGTATATTAAACAGAAATTGAATTGAAAATGGATTATTTTTTTTACAGAATTTGGTGGTTATTGGAAAATGTTGCATTATTATGTAAAAGATTTCTTTAGCCCAGTATTAATATCTCCGAGACTGTTGCCCACCAATGAAATATCAGTGCATGTTATGAACGACAATATCCAAGAGATCTTAAATGCAACCATGATTATTGAAACTTTCAATTGGAATAGTTTAACCCCTATCGACAGTCAGTCTCGTCAAGTTGACCTTAAACCATTGACAGCTGAGAAATTTGCATCTAACATAGTGATGCCACCCGCTGCATTAAGGAAAACTATTTATTACAGATTTTCTCTCAAAAATGAGGAATCTAAACATCTTAGCCCGTACAACTATATATTCCCAGTGCCATTGAAAGATATAGAAGGCTATTCTATTCCTAACATTACGGTAATTGTATTTATTTTTCACTTAAATAATACATATACATTCAAGGAGAAGTCAAAAATCATCTACACTTTTCGTTCTACAATTTATTTACACAAAGGTAGGGGGTTCAATATGGACATCATTTTTCTACAGTGCACTTGATACATCGATCTACAAGCATATTGCATATTCTTTCCAAGGTTTTCGGTTGGTCGCGAAGCCACTTTTGTACGACTTCCCGCAAGTCTAAATCTGTACGCCAAACAGAACATCATTCACCGTGACTGAAGTTCTAAGAAGACCACTTCACTGATGGTAATTAGCTAGAACCATCTCTTCAAGTTGCCGAATCTCTTCATCCGTGATGGAGGTTGACAGACATCCCGCTCCCTCTTGGTGCGTCACACTCGTCCGACTGCTTTTGAACTTCTCAATCCGCAAAAAAAACACTTTTATATGATAAAGAACTGTCCCCGTATTGTGTATAAATCTCAGCCTCTTTCACACACTCCAACCAGAGAAATCATGTCACTGCTTGTTGTGTCTCCTAGGTGCAAACTAGTGGCAGAGTTGACATTTTCACACTGTAATAGCCGAAAGGAAAATGACTCAATTGAGATCAAAATTTCGCACAAAATGACCAAAATGACCGCAATTGTACCAACTAAGCACACATGTGCAGAAGTGCAGTATGACAGCCTTGAAGGTATTATGACGAAAGTGTAGATACACATGTGCAGAAGTGCAGTATGACAGCCTTGAAGGTATTATGACGAAAGTGTAGATACACATGTGCAGAAGTGCAGTATGACAGCCTTGAAGGTATTATGACGAAAGTGTAGATACACATGTGCAGAAGTGCAGTATGACAGCCTTGAAGGTATTATGACGAAAGTGTAGATACACATGTGCAGAAGTGCAGTATGACAGCCTTGAAGGTATTATGACGAAAGTGTAGATACACATGTGCAGAAGTGCGGTATGACAGCCTTGAAGGTATTATGACGAAAGTGTAGATAATTTTTGACTCGCCCTCGTTTTTGATCTCTTCATTACATTGACCTTTGAAAAATTGAATTTTCTTTTATTTTCAAGAAATTTAGAGTTTTTATTAAGCTGATTTTTTATTTTGTTAATTGTAGTTTACCATTATTGATGATAGTGGAGATGGCCCAGTATATGAAGTGGATGTCGAGACTGACGGTGTAGGACTATTTATCTGGTTTGAATTAGGGCACAGTGTAGGGTGGCTCTCCGAAAACGGCTTCATCTTGACAGACAGAACTAAGAGGATCCAGCTGCACACCAAAAGCAAGAAAAGTCTTTCAAATTTGAAGAACTTGAAATGGAAAATGTACGATCAAGCTAATTTTGTAAAAAATTTGGAAATAAAAAATGTTTTATAATTGAGTAAGCATATATCTTTTATCTGTTATATTGTAAAAAAAATCTTTACAAAAAATATTGGAAATAAAAAATGTTTTATAATTGAATAAGCATATATCTTTGTATCTGTTGTGTTGTAAAAAAATCATTACAAAAAATATACACATATAAAAAAGATTAATTGGGTATTCAATTCAAACAATCATGTTAAAGAATATTTATGTCTGTAGCTGTGCTTCTCGGGAAGTATAATAATCGTAATAATCTTCACCTTAATCTTACTCACAGTAAAAAAATAACATAGAAAAAGGTAAGTTAGCAACGTCATGTTAATATAATTCGATGAAAACCCGTCAACAATAACAAGAATAAAAAACATATTTTCAAATCAACACAAAGTATTAAATTCAATTATTATTTGACTTACAAGAAGTAGATAAGTACCTAGGTTGGATATGTAAAGCCCAGTGGATTAAATTGAATTTTTAATAATTTAACATCCAAAAAAGCTATATTTTATTTATATTGTCAGGTGACAAAAGTGCCTAACAATTATAGAATTTTTTTTCGAAATACGTGTGCATGAGGCTTACGTTTTCATGAGCGTGACTTATGCATTAGAGAATTATTTTAATGTTGACAAATGGGTGTGACTCAGTTTCATTTAATCAACTTATTTTTCTTCTTCACGTGATTAAAATCATTGTTTAATAAATTATAAGTGTACTATTTGCTCTGGCATTAAGACTAATCACTTACTTTACTTTTAAAATACATAGTAAGAATATTAATGTGACATGTACCTGCGTATGTATTTCCGTATAAAAAGTGCGTTGTTTTGATTGTTTGATAGTTGTTTTAATGAATGCTCTTTCAGAGTCAGGAGGTGAACGGAGCATCTGCTGCAACGTGGCTGCAACCTAATTTTGATAATTTTTTCACAATAACAGGGTAGTTGAACTTAGGATGAATACACTTGAACCTCAATAATACGAAATACAGTAACATCCTGAGTTATGTAACATATAACTTATGTAAATTTGCAATTATTTAAAGAAACTCTATATTTATGAAAAACTAATCATGAAAAGAAAATTTAATACAGCCTTTTTTTTATATTATTTTATATATTTTTCATTCATAGTTTGTCAGAACAAATACTGCCCCATGATGTTTCTATTATAAAATAATAATATGGAAACAATATATAATTACATAACAATAATAATTATTGCAATTTATTATCAAATAGTAATTGAGAAATTCGATTTAATTAAAATTCAAGTTACAGGACACGTTTATTATATAGCTCGGCATGTTATTGTATAACGTAGGTATCAACAAAAAAAATATATAAATCTTGCAAAATTCCACCAGTTCAAAATTCACAAAAAATGCTCAACCCAAGCTTACTAAAATAGCAAAATGTTCAAATTAAGCTTAGTAAAATAAAATGCAATAATGAAATCCATAAAATATGTACATATAATGAAATTAACAAATAAGTCACTACAATAATAATCTATTTGTTTACAAGTAATGGATTGATTAAAATGCACACAAAATCCCTCATTTTCTATAATTCTGCCATTCCTTTAAGCTTTGTTAAAATGAAAATTACACTTTGTATCAATTCTGCCATTTCTTTGAACTTTATTAAAATGAAAAAGAAAGAAATTCACAACACTAAAATCACAATTTTACATCCAAGGGATAACAAAAATAGCTCTATTAAAAAATATTTTTAACGATGTAAAATAAACGTCACTCAGATTAATCATGATTATACTATCGTACTGCTAATTCAGATGGTCATGATTAGTAGATATACATATTGATTTTTTCCTAGTTGTGTATAGAGTATAAGTACAAATAACACATTATCACACTGACTAGGATAGATGACTCACATTTATTTTTTCAATGTTAAAACTAAATAATATTTTTTGAACAAAATTATTATACAAATGATAATCATTTGTGTCTTTAATTTTCTGCCAAACATTATACATATTACTGTTTTTCTTAAAAAAAATAAGAGGTATGCTGTTATAGACAAACATAAATGATATGTTTAGCATGCTAGTAATGTTATTTTTCATAGTGTTTAATATTCATTAGCAAAATATACAAAAGGTGTTCACATTTATGTAATTCACTAACAGACATGAAAAATACCAGCTGAAAGTTAAAATCTACATAAGCAATGAATTATTGACTATTATAAATCTTATGTCCTACATATAATATCCCAATGTCAGGGGCGTGCAGTGGGAACAAGAAACATGACTTTTTCCTAAGCATATATTTTGAAAAGAAATCGAAATAAGAGATATATCTCGTCATATTCTAATTTTATTTAGATTTCAATATTTCATAATATTCTGCCAGATAAATATTTAATTTTGATATTTTTCCCCAAATATATGATTAAATATAAGCCATGCTTCTTGTTCCCAAAGCACGCGCCTGCCCAATGTCCCTCTCTATTAAATTTGAAAGGAAATTGATACAGCAGAAGCTTTCTTAACTGACCTTACTGTCACTTGATTGATCGAAAATTTGGTTAAAATTAAAGATATATGTGTAAGGCATAAATATTTTATTCTGCCTAAAAATATACAGAAATAGTTTGCTTCATTGCCGCACCAGGCCACCAAAATCACCGGGTGCGTGTGCGGATACTCCAGCAAGCCGGATAAGCGACATTCTATAAAGAAGGCTACTACTTAACATTGTATTGATGTCAATTTCCTTTGAAATATTTAAGTATATGCATTAAGTTAGAAAACAATGTTTAATAGAAAACAAGTCTACTATTTATATGGTCAGGAATTTGAATATTGGGACACTAATGCTACTGTACCGTAGGTAAGTATTTGATATATTTTATTCACAGAAACTATCCTTACGTTTTGTTTCCCACACTGTCTGTTTTAGACACTAGTAAATAAATATTTGTAAACAATTTAGAAATATACATATTATGAGTATGTAACAGTTATATATATTTTATATAAAAAATTATTCTCTCATTTAAAAGACTTTTTGGTGTAATATGGTAAATATAATGTATTGCTTCCATATTTGTATGTATATGCATATATGTATGTACATGATTTTCACAATTTATAAATATTTTAACAGTTGAAAATATGAAACACAACATTTTGATTGCTCTACTCTAAATAAACTTGTGACACCAAAAGTCACCAGTTATTTCAAAGATACATATAGTTATTTTTCTTAGCAAAGATGGTAAAAGATACTATTAAAAAAATGTTAAATAACAAAATCAAATTCAAACACGAAATTTAATAATCTAATCCTAATCATTCATTTTAAAACATTAGAATATGACTAAATAAAGTAAAATCGTTGTTTCTTATTATGTATTAGGTATATTGATACAATTATCAGTTATAAACATGTAGTAAAAAATAAGTAAAAGTAAATACGAAATAAAAATCAATAAACGTTTTAATAATTCCAAGAGCGAAATGTAATTTTGTTTAGAAGATTACTGGTTCATTAATGCGTGTTATTTGGCATTAAGAAATTAATTGACATAATATTTATCCTAAGCTATAAAATAGTATTAGCAAATGATTATAAAAATATATAAATAGTCTTAAAATTTGAAAATTAAATGCCTCATATTATTAAAGCTTTTTCACATTGGCAGAAAATTTTAATAAGCTGTTCTAAAAATTAGTGTAATGATAAAGATTGATCGAATCCAAGCATGCCACTATATCATTGTTTCGTAATTTAGGATTGATTTAAAAAAATACAAATCCTACCTATAATAGCAGATAACAAACAATATATGTAAATATTAATTTACTCTGTTTTACAGTGATCTCTTAACTAAGATAGTGAAGCTTAACCATTTCTACTAAGCCTTAACTCACGGTTTATGATGGCTGATGAACTGATGTTTAATATTATTTATCTATTTAGGTTCGATAAACGAGCTGAAATAGAATGCGCTTGTCAATGATATATCCTATGTAAAAATTAATAATGCACGAAAAGGTAACAAACCTCTCCTGTGAGCAATAAAATGCATCACCAACAACCGAGACCTATCAAATACCAAATGGATATAAATATATTTGTGCTCTCAGCCAAACTAAATCACCTAATACTAAATAAAAATGTCAGCTTTGCTGCATAAATATCAAAATATAAAATTCACATGTTTTTTGTTCTTAAATCTGTACATATCATTGTGAAGAGTTCGATAGGTGGAGGCAGATTGGGTACCTTGACACGATTTATATTTAATACGCAGTTTTTATTTTATGTAATACAGAATTTAATCATTATTAAAACTCAAATGGTTTATTTGGATATTCGATGATTTGTGAGCTTAGCTAAATTATCAACTAAACTATCATCGATTGACTAGTAGAGCCTAAAGCTAACGTTTCAATGTACCCAGTATCTCCCTATTTTTTCATTGTTTATTTCAATCTTATGGCTGTTGTGCATGGAATGAGACATGATGAGATAAATCATGTAAGTACACATATAAACTCCGAGTCCAGGGTTGGCAGAAAGAAAAATACAATTCAATCACGTTCGAGAACACAGTAAAAGTTACGCAAACATCATTTAGGACCATAGGATCACTGTTTGGACCATAGGATCACTGTTTATACCATAGGATAACTGTTTATACTGATAAGTTATTATTGTTAAGGCATTAAACTACAGCCGCACCCCAAGTTAATTAACACTTGATTTATAGATAACCGCTGAGACGTTTTATATGACTCACATGAAAAAATATATCCCCTCTCATTTGCACTACCATTGGTCCATATGAAACAAGACGATAACAGAATGAGATGATCATACCAAAGTTAATCCCGGTTATACTGTATGTAAATTTGCAGTTTGCAAGCTGTGATGACATTTTTTTAATTTGATAAGTGAATATTTCACTTTGTTTTTTATATTCTTTCATATACTTTTAATACTTTTCAAGTTTATATCAAAATAAATACTGCTACATGATGTTTCATACATAATCAATTATAGTAAAAATAATCAATTTTATAGTTTATATTTTAGTTTACAAAACGCATTACATACTTACATAACTCGGAGTGTTAATTTCCAAACATTTATTATGCTTTATTATAATTCAAATTGTACTGCTTTTGGGGAGATTCAAGATCTCCCAACTGACAAATGGAAAATCGATGGTTAATGGACAAACATTTGATATATGTATAACAAGCATGAAGTGAGGCGCGAGATCTGTGAAGCATGGTGTGTGGACGGGGAATACTAGAGCCTAGAATCTCACAGGAACAAAATCCGCATCTCAGAGATTGTCTCAAGCCGAAAATTTCAAAAAATCTCATTCGTGGACACGGGCCATTGCAAATAACATGTATACATTATAATATATAGCAGAATATACATAAGTGTAAATGAATATTTACGAAGTATAGAAGTATTTAAAAAATACATATAAATCTGCATTAAGTATTTTAGAAAAATATTTATGGTGACAACAAACATTGCACTTGCTCAAGTTGCACAAAATCATTGCTTAAAAATATGATGCAGCTTGAATCTTTGCATGCTTAGTTATTTTTAATATATAAAATTATTAATGTTCAGACGTAATTTATGACTATTAAGAATCTGTCCCACCCTTTAGAGTCTGAAATGATAAATCAATCTTAAAATCTTCTATACACAAATTTTCATAGTAGAACAGAAAAATATTTAAATGAGTAAAATTATAAATGAATACATCAACAATTCAAAAAAAATTAGATTAAATACATATAAACCGAAAGAAGATTGTGAAAAAAAATCTAAATTATTTGATTTGAAAATACAAGGTTTTGTTGGGATTTTAGATTTTAGCAGTCTGTCTAATTACCCGAAGATAGATTTATATAAATTACTGAAAAGATAGATTAATTTTATCACTAAAGAAAAGCTACAAAAGTCATGCGAGATTCTTCTATGCAAGGAATGAATAAAACCCATCAATTTTATGATAAATGCATTAAAGAAAAATATCAATTTCAGGGGAAGAGTGACATCAGATGAAATGTCCCAGCCTGTAAGCAAACAAAACATGCACATTTTATTTCAACTATGATTAAGAGAAAATTATTATTAAAAATTAAAATAGTATACAATAGAACCTTGTTAATTCGAAATTCAAAGTAACCAAAAAAAAAACACTTCGAATTATGCAGAACAATTTTTAGTTCGAAATTCAAGGTCGGCTAAGGCTAATTCGTTAATTTATATGGACTCTACATGGATAGTGGTGGTTTTGCATCTATACGCCACAATTAATGTACTTATATAATGTACTTTTGCATATTTAAAAAAAATCAATTTAAAATATGTACAAGGATTGCGCCATTTCTATTACTAAAGTACCCAATATTGACATACTTGCTGTTCTCATTGCGAAAATAATCAAATACACTCGGGCCTCGTATAACACGGTTTTATATAACACGGATGTATAAATTGGCGTATTTTTTGTACAATCTCACACATTGTATGATCTCACTCAGGATGTTGAGAATTGTTAAATTCGTTTGTTTCAAAACATTTCAGTTACGCTTTGGCATTCAATGGTGCAGTACGTTTTTCTTCGTAATCCGTAGATTTTTCTGGCTTATTATTTGTATGTATGCACTTTACATATTCCATATTATTAATTACGTATATATGTATAACCCTTAGTAATCCAGAGACATGATTACATTCTCTAATAGATTCCATCAGCCTTGCCAAATCCTTGGTTATTTGAAAAATATTTTAAGTCATGTACTCAAACTCATATTATAAATAAAATATGTAGTGCGTTTTATGAAAGTAACTTGTGTTGATATTGTTTCTGCATCCGCTAAAGAAATAAAACAATCAACTTTGAATTCTTGTTGGAAAAAGCTGTGGCCAGAAGTAGTCTCTGGAGAAAATGTTTTACCACCAATAAAAGATGAATACCAAAGGACAATAAATATTTGTCGTGGTATTGGAGAAGAAGGTTTTAATGACATGGATATCCATAATATTCAAGAAATATTGAAGGATCGTTCCTTGAATGAAGAAGAATTAATCAATTTATATATATTTTTTTTTAATTCTTATTTTACGCTTCAACAGGCCAAGAGGCCCAATAACAGAAGCGAAAAACATCACAAAACACCCAGGCTTAAGTAAATCACACAGATTAATTTTGACTTCACCGGGAATGACTATACAAAAAAAGAATAATAAAGAAGACTATACAAATATCCATATATAAAATAGATGATTACAATTAAGAGAAATTATATTATATGTGTTATTAAAGTTTTATTTTCAATAAATATGTAAATTTATATATTTTTATTAAAAAAATAAAGTACATATTCATATAAACTATCTTCGATTTTTTTTTTCGGAACGCAAACCATAATTTTTTATGAACTTCAAACCTTGTATAACATGGATTTGTATTACACAAGGTTTTTGTGGAACCATATAACCGTGTTATACGGGGCCAGAGTGTAATTGTTTTCCAATTTTATGTTTGGATGGTCGTAACCAAAAAAGTTTTGAAATTATCGATTTTAATTTTTACAAATACTATCCTTCCATAAATAAGTGAATAAGAATAATTCCTTGCAAACATTTTAACAACACAAACAGTTATTAGAAAAAAAATCTAACTAAAAGGGAAATTTTAAAAATGAAAAACAATTTAAACGCATCCACATTCAAATAATTATCGCAAACCATCTGCGAATATCAAAGCAGCCAACAGAAGAAAGCATACACAGGTTTTTTATTTATTTTTAGGGATTGCGACATAAGATATAATTATCGGTTTCCAAATTAACGGGGTTTTACTGTATCGTGCGTTAGTATTACAGTTGTTAAAACAGCAATAGAAACATAATACATATATAATTAATACTTGATAAGTATAAAAATTAGATTATTAAATTAAGCTTATTTGAAATTGGCACTGCCAAAAATTACCCGTCATTATTAAAAGCAAATGATAATTAATATTGTCAATAATGTTAATTTTTAATATAAAAAGGGATGATAAATCATAGATAATATGTATGCAAAATAATATCCATTATAATATATGTATGTAAATTCAATGACATATATTTCATGCTCAAACAGATAAAAAATAACATAATTTATAATATGGCTCAAAAAGTAAAGCAAATAGTAATAACGGAAACTGTAAAGTATTTTATAGTAAACAATTGTAAAAGTTTCAATTTGCATCAAAAACGATAAAAAATACAATGTTAAAATGGGAAAGTTAAATGAACCCACTACATAAAAAAATGTAAAAATAGTTTTCTTCTTCAATCTTACTCAAGTCTTGCCTGCAAAGAAGACGCCGTGTTTCTTTCTTCTAATGGAGTCTCCTTGAAAAGACTGGAAGAAAGATTGAGGACAACTAGCAGACAGCAGAGTAACAGCGGACCGAAGATGGCTCCTTCAGCCCCGAGACAGAATATCCCTCCAGCAATCGCAAGACCCGTAAAATATGGATGGCCTCCACTAAAATAAATCATTATTTAGGTTATGCTAGAAAAGTACAATGCTATTGGAAAAGAGCATTAATTAAATGAGGTTCAAAAATAATTTTTAGTTAACATTATGATCAAAGTTATCATGAGATATTTAGAAATTACATATATTCTTCTAGTCTATGATTCGATGTTCATAGCGTTAAATTTGTGGTTGGACATAATTATTCATTTTGATTGAACAACTTTGTATTAACCACTTAACTAGTAACTCTAGGTTTACCGGTTTCGACACCACTGCATCTTCATCTGGACGGGCGCAAACTAACCATCCATTATCTATTCTAGCAAACAAATCAATTTTTAAACGGGGGCGTGGCTACAGCTATGGTGGGGGTAATTGAGAAGTGGATGCCGAAATGGGGAATATGTCAGGTAACGGGCATTCATAAAATTTATCTGGTTAATAATCATATTGGTTTTAGTGTTCAGGCCTTTTTTATTTGTAGTACTTCTAAATTATTTAATCTAAGGCCTCTATTATTTACGTGTAGAATCTCGATACCGTTTTCCTTTTTAAAACGTGTAGCCTGTTTCCAAATGATGGTTCGCGAATTCAGAAGAGTTATTGTTATTGAGGCATATTATGAATAGCCGGTTACTTGACATATTCCGCATATCGGCGTCCACTTCTCAATTACCCCCACCATAGCTGTAGCCACTCCCCCGTTCAGAAATTGGTTTGCTAGAATAGACATGGATAGTTAGTTTGCGTCTGTCCTGATGAAGAGGCGGTGGTGTCAAAACCGGCAGACTTTAAGTTACTAGTTAAGTGGTTAATACAAATTTGTTTAATTAAAATTAATGATGATTAAATTAGGTGAAAAACATAAACTATCTTGCCTCTATATGAGTTTAATTATAATTTTATATTTTACTACTTAAGTATGATTATTTCATGGATGATAATTATTATTTTCATGTAGCATGTTATTAGCAATTATTATTTTCATGTAGCATGTTATTAGCAATTATTATTTTCATGTAGCATTAAACATCTCCATCCCATCGCGCGTAAAGGTAATAAAATGTATAATTTTGAAAGTCTATAAATTAAAACAAATTTGAACTCTGGTATTAATTTGCTAAACAATATTGCTTTCAACAATATTAACTCTTCTTCCCTTCTGTCAATATTCCCGTTTTACACCACCTTTATATCAGTAACTCCGGCTCTTCTTGTCAGTACCACCTAATCCATATAAAAATTCTATATTTGAAAGTAATCAGGTTAATACTTCACCTGTCAATGAGAAATTCTGTTACACTCGAAACATTAGTAAAATATAAAATTATTATTAAACTCACATAGAGGTAACAAAGTTAATGTTTTTAACCTAATTTAATGAACATCATGAATCATCTCTACAAATCCATCAATAATATAATCTTATAGCCTTGTTTGTGCAGTCATTTTTGAAATGATGGAATTACTCCTATTATTTTAATAGCTGAGCAGTGCTAAATAAAAAAGTACAGTGGCACTACTAAATGTTACTTAATTTAAAAATTTAACAATAAAAGAATAAACAAACTTCTAAAATGTTGTTTATTTTTTCAGTCAAAGCAACAATAAGGCCGGCGCCACACTAGGCATATCTTCCGTCGCATCCGCAACCGAATTTAGCAGTTACAAACAATATTCGAATTCAGTCTGCAACAAACATGTCCATGCGCTGCGCGGACGGTCCGTAAAATGTAGCACGTTTCATTTTAAAACATGAGACGCAACGCCACCAATTTTATGTTGACTTAAGTTCTGCGTGGTGTGTTCAATAAGCGTATATTGTGTGGAAAGAAACGTAGCGGCATTCCGCGATGTCAAAGTCGCGACGGATTATACGCCTAGTGTAACGCCGGCCTAAACCGTACACATTTGTAATGATTCCACCCAATTTTTTTACAGTTGTCTTAATATAAAAGTTATTTTTTTGTTGACATTATGACTTAATATAAATATTTGTATAAATCTTTACAGTTGTATTAATATACGTATAGGTATCTAATATTTGAAAATAGTATTGATGGTGTATTTTCACACTTTTTTATATTTAATCAATTAGTTTAGAATCAACATATTTTTTATATTTAATCAATTAGTTTATTATCAACATAGTAAAATACTCATTCTGCGGAAAAAAACTCATAAGATTGCAAAATAAGTCTATTAAGGACACAAGATACTGATAGAAGAAGTTATTGAACTGAAAATGTGATAGTAAATGCAGTTATAATTGAACATTTCGAATTATTATATGAGGGAAGCATCAAGAGTTAGTGGAGCGTTTTAAAACATAATAAAGTAGCAGAGCATTTACTAATTCCAAGGAAAAATATATATACATAAGCGGATCTGACAGACATTCCTGTCCTGCCCGAACGTTGGCTTTTCGTTTGAGTAATAAATCCTAGAACTCGACTGCAGCGCCACCTACCGGGTTCAGTTGTGAATCTAAACCATCCAGGGACCCACTCAAACGCACACAATTTTTTTTATTAAAATTGGCCCAGCCGTTTAGGAGTTCAGTGACAACACACATACAGAAGAATTATATATATAGATAAAGATGTAAAATTAACAGAATTTTGAGATTAAAATTAAATTTTGAGTAGATTTGATTAACACATTATTAATGTTACTTTTTGTGATACTTCAGCATTCATAAAAATACAGCATTGCAACGCAAAACCATACAAATTAAGTGTTGCAGTCACAACTAAAAAAAATATTGGTTGCAATATTTGAGAATCTAGAATTTCTGGTGGTTCAACCATGCTATTGCTATTTATATTATAATCATTGCAACTTTTGCATTTTCCACCAATCAAAAAACCCATATTCCCAAAAATCTAAGCTAGAATCTATAATCTAGAAATTCGACCACTTAGAGCAGGTTGTTTAATCAATAGTAATAATAAAAATCTTTTTCTACCAATCAAACAAACCCATATTCGCAAAAATCCAAGCCTTTTCTTAACTACATATTACTAATGATCAAACAATCGACCCTTATTGCAGAGAATTTAGAAATACAACACTTGTCAAGTTAGGTTATACTGAAAACTTTTGAACTACTCCCACGCTTCTGTTTCTTTATCAAAGGTTATCACATTCCATTCAGTAAGCAATGGAGATACAGGACTACAAATTGTGATATAAGACTATCACATATTCATTATTGCAATAAAAAGTTAAGCAAAACAACAATAATGCATACCAATCTGAAGCAAATTACAACCGCACACAATACATGTTTAAAATATTTGGAAATTAAATTTACAGATGCACTTACCTATTGTAATTTTCTCAATAATTAATTGTTATTATTGTATACAACATGTCCCAAAATTCAACGATAAGAGGGCACCAGTGGGTGGGCCTGCTCATGACTCCTCGAGAAAAAAATAGAAAAAAATATTTCTCATTTTTTTTGAATGTACAAAAAAAAAATTGAAATCCTTTGAAAATTGACACCTCTAAGATATTTTAACTACCATGACCACAATTTTTCAAATATTTCTGATTTTTTTTTTTCGGCAACCTAAGTAGTACGGCTATCCACCAAAAGCCTTAAAAATCCATGAATACCTGTAGTTTTTACACAAAAATCAATCAAAATTATTGTTTTTCTAAAAATTATGAAAAATTTTTATTTTCAGTCCACTTTCACTCATCGTGGTGTAAAAAAAAAGTGTGGACACTACTATGGCAAGTTTTTTAAAAGTTTACGCATCTAACCAAGATTCCAAAATGGTATAATACTCTAGGAAAACTAGCCACAAAAAAAATAAGCGTACTATTTTTAACAAGAACCAAATTTCATAAATTATTGTTGTTGACAGTAATCACCTTTACTATGTGCACAAAATAGGTTTTTTGTTGTTGAAAAATGTTGAATTAATCAAAACAAATGGTACCAACAATTTTTCATTTATTTCATTAATTTATTGAATTATTAACCTTACAGTAAATGTTCAAATTGTTTGCCCCCGGCATTAATACAGGTACAACATCGCCTTAAAAAAGATCGTTTTATTCGTCGTGCGTATCTTCTACCATTGATATCATTCCTAGCCTGAGTGATTTTTTGGCGAAGCTCGTCTAATGTTGCAATGGGTTTTGAATAGACCCTGTCTTTGAGACAACCCTGACAGAAGAAGCCCAGCGGATTTAAATCGAGTGAAAGGGGTGGCCATAAGATAGGGCCAAGTCGCCCTATCCAACAACCTGGATACTCTTGGATTAAGTATTCTCGCACAGGACGGGCATAGTGAGCTGGGCAACCATCATTTTGAAACCACGTGCTTTGTAAATCATTTAAGGGCACGTCTTCTAATAATTCTGGCAAGTCAGTTTGTAAAAAGTTCAAATAACTATTGCCATCTAAGTTTCCTTGTAACTCAAAGGGCCCAATCACTTTTCCATTTAATATGCCCGCCCATAGGTTAACACTTTGACTGCTGAACCATTTCCTTTGCAATCACCTCGGTGCTGAAAATGCAGCTAACATTTAAAATTCTTAAAAAAATGTGTTCAGGGATAATTCATTGTTATGTACCCTCATAAATCAGTTGGTTCTCTCCGGGCGGCTCGCACTGCCATGAACACTTCTGTGTTGTTTCAATGTCAAGCTTCATAAAGTGCGTTTACACTCGCTCTGGCAATATTATTTGCAATAAATGAACATATATATTTCAAAATTTATTAATATTAACTTATTTGTAAATGCAAAGAAAAAAAACAAATTATAAGATATTTCTTCTCTGTTCTCTCTTCTCCTGGAACCTATATTTCTCTCCTGGCACTCCGAATGAAATAACAATTTAGAAAATCTCTAGCAGTGTCGAGTTATAGTCAGTAAACCAAAAATAAAATGAAAAAATAAAACTTATGCGTATTATAATTGCGTATTATGAAATGCCTGGAAGCATGGCTCTAAGCAAAATCCTGGTTGTTCAGGGCATTGGGGGCAAAAATAAATAGTGTCTTTACGTTTATTATGCTCAGTCCAGCAAAATTTGCACCGTTTTCTTTTTACACGATTACTCTCTTTAGCACAAAAACTAGGAAAGTGAGGTTTTCTTTTGGCTGGAGGTGTATTTGGAGGCGGACCAAGCAATCCTTCAATGACTTTAAGCCTTAAGTCATATAGGGATAGTATTGGCATTATACAAATAAAAGGCGTTGATCAGAATGGATTGAATAATATGAATGCCTAATTTTTTATACCATCGCAAGGTTTTTCTTCTGCAGGGATAATATGCAAGCATTTGGTCATGGTAGTCTATTCCGCACATGTGTTTATTATATTCAAGTACCATTTTTGGTTTCATAACTTCATTTCCTCTTGAATTTTTGCTCTTTGTCATTTCTCCACTGAATTCTGAAGAAATAGTTAAAACCTCGCGACGGTCTTTCCATTTGGAAACGCAAATTCCCTTTTCTGTGTATTGGCTCATTGATTCGCCAGTTTTTAGTTTTTTTTTAATAAGCTCGACGGGATTACCTTTTCTATTAGAGTTATTAGGGATTACCTTTTCTCAGAGTGCCGGTCACGTAAGTTTTCTATTCTAAAAGCTATTCAGTGATGGGCACACTATTGTAATAGTTGTCCATAAACACGGAATGGCCAACATCAGTCTTCCCTTCCAGCAATTTGTGGACAACTTTTCTGGTATGGTCGTTGCCACCTAATTCTTTATCTGCAGATCCACTGTATAAAATGAGCTTTAGAGCCAAACCACTCGATTCTCCTAGCATGTACAATTTCATCCCGTATTTTGCTTTTTTTCCTTTCATATATTGACGAATGATGAGTCTTCCTCTCCATAGAACCAATGATTCATCTATCGACAAATTTTTTTGGGGATTGTATATAGTCTCCATACGATTATTGAAGAAGTCGATTAGCGATTTTATTTTACCCAGACTTGTTCTATCTTCTTCATTATTGCTGAAGTGCAACATTCTCGACAACAACAAAAATCAATCTCGGGACATGTACTGAGAGAATATATTTATATTGAATAAATGATGCGTTTTCCAGTAGTCATTTGTTCTATTCAATCTAATGGTCCCCATGTGCAGCAACAGACCAAGCCATATTCTAAAATACGCCACAGTTATGGGTTTCCACCAGGTGATTCTGCTGTGGTTGCCTTCTGAATGTGCCAATACCTCTAGCGCGTACTCATTTGAACGATTCACAGTGAGAGCGTAAAACTCATCATTGCAAATCAGATTGAAGTAATCGATTGGATTCTGTCCTGGCGTTTCTACTTTCAGTCCTGGATTTCCGGAGAATGAAATTTCTAGAGGTCCGATAACTGAAGTAGACCATTTTCCTGAAGCAGAAGGTACACTGCCGATGTCTTCGGTGGTAGATGACCAAATAAGCTCTTCCATGAAATCTTCATTATCACTTACAACGTCAGTTTCAATTTCACTGTCGATTTCATCATCACTCTCAGTGTCGTATTCACAATCACTCATTATCACAGCTTCCACTCTAGCTCGCTTTGATGAGGATGGTTGATACATTTTTACTGATAAAAAAAGTCTTACGAATCGCTGCTGTGCATATATGTATATATATATTGAGTGGTAAACACTTGCACACAAATTGAAAAATATAATATATTACGTAAAAAAAAAATTACACTAAAAGGTCTCTATCACTCAAACTGAAAAAATCTTATTTACAAAAATATAACAATAAAAACAAATAAAATGTTTAAAAAAATCACGCGAGAATTCCGGTGTAAACCAACTTTATATTTACAAACGAAACGAATGCAAAAAATGAACGAAAGCCACCGACCCGTGTCACGTATTGTCTAGCACTGACCCTAATGCATAGAACGCCGATAGGCGTTTTCAGCACACAGCGAATGTTTAGAAGAACGCCTATAGGCATTTTCAGCACTGGACTTGTTAACCTTGAATTGATATTTGGATTCGTCTTCTTTTGTCAGGTGCGGATTTTCATTGCTCCAGCTATGTAGGTTGTGAAGATTTAAATAGCCATCTTTCTTGCAGGTTGTTTCATCCGAACATAGAACTTTATCTAAGAATTGAGGATCTTCCCTGTGCTTTTGCAGCATCTCACGACAAAATGCGACCCGTAGTGGATAGTCCCGTGGTAATAATATTTGCACACTTCTGTGGGTGAAGCTTGTGACGTTTTAGAATTCGATGTGCAGAACTTTTTGGGATTCCTGTAGCTGCTTGTATGACACATACCAAAGTAGTTGAATCATTTTGTATTTGATTGAGAACTTTTCATCGCGTTCCGATCAAGGTCTTCCAGCGTTTCTCCTGTCAGATGGTAAACGACCCTCCGAATACGCTTGATGCACATTAATAAATGCTCAATAATCCTGGTATCTTTGAGCATTTAGGTACCTTTCTCGATATAATTGCTAGCAGCGTTAGCATTCTCCATAAATGAGGTGCATATTAGCATATTCCAATGGTGTGTATGGTAGCGGCATGATAAACGCTAAACAGTTTGAAATATGCCAAAAGTCCAAATCACAAAGTACACAATCACAGTCCAAAATAATGCCAGTTCAGTTCCGTTTGCATATCACTTAATCAAGTACAAAAAGCCAAGCCAAAAGTTGTTAGTACGAGAGCCACGTAAATTCAGAACGGTGCACAGTAAACAAAGGAGCAAAGCGTACTGACTTGCTGAGAACAGCAATTTCTCTAACTGCCCTACTGTTATTTAACAATGATCTTCTATCTCTCTCTCTCTCTCTAGCGTATAATCTCTATCTATCTCTCTCTAACTTCAAAATTTTATTGACTGTGCACAAGTTCCATTCGACTTCCAAGAATTTGCAACAATAAACCTAATTTGTGCACATAGTAAAAGTGATTACCGTCAACAACAATAATTTATAAAATTTGGTTCTTGTTAAAAATAGTACGCATATTTTTTTTGTGGCTAGTTTTCCTAGAGTATTATACCATTTTGGAATCTTGATTAAATGCGTAAACTTTTAAAAAAACTTGCCATAGTAGTGTCACAGTATAGTAAACATATAGTATTACGTCTTCGTACAAACAGCCGAAACAACGCCCTTCGAAATCTCGGTATACTTCGGTCTGCGCGGTCGCCGCAGGGCTGCAGTAACGTACGGACGCAAACAGTGTGAGACGCTCCCGCGCATACATTTAATTTATGTCATACGTCAATTTATGGCACCCCAAACCCTAAAGAGTCAGTCAATGAGCAGCCCTGGTGCGTGTTTAACCATGTTTAAGTACCAAGTGGCCGTAGGTATTTATTTCAAGGACACTGCCGAGACAACATACTGTATACTTTACTATACTATGGTAGTGTCCATACTTTTTTTTTACGCCACGATGAGTGAAAGTGGACTGAAAATAAAAATCTTTCATAATTTTTAGAAAAACAATAATTTTGATTGATTTTTGAGTAAAAACTACAGGCATTCATGGATTTTTAAGGCTTGTGGTGGATAGCTATACTACTTAGGTTGCCGAAACAAAAAAAATCAGAAATATTTGAAAAATTGTGGTCATGGTAGTTTAAAATATCTTAATCTCTCTCTCGGGCCACGTCGGACCTGTGCGACAGACAATGACAGGTGCCAGATTGCCACGTCAGATATATGCGACAGGCACAAAATTAATTATTTCTCGACGGCTGCGTATCGAATTTGAAAAACATGATTTTTTCCCAGTAGAGAAATCCCATGGTGACCTGTCGTTTGTCAATTTTTATTGGTTTATGATTCAATGGAATACTAACAGGTATTTATTAACAAAAATACACGTAAATTATGTTGCGTTTATTTGAAATATGTGTGTGTGTGAAAGCGTATCATATTTATGTGTTATGAGTGCAATGTTCCGTTGTGTGCCGTGCCATGCAACAAAATATACCACACGGAAGAAGATTATTAGGTAGGCATCAAATAAAAATAGTAGTGTTGTATCTAATAAACAAATAAAAATAAATTATTATTTTTCGTATAATGTTGCGCTGGCAACATTATCGGAATTGAAAAATTTTTTTTTTTACTTAAACAATAAAAAAATCATTGCATTACGACAATTACGATAAAATAATATGAATGTGTGTGTGTTTTTTTTAATATACGCATGTTTTCATGGTTTTTTTGTAAAAAGAAAAATCACAAAAAATTCAGAAAATCTTTGGCCTTGGTGATTTATGTTTCTCTATGTTTTTTTGGCCCTCAACAAGTTAAGAGGTGTCAATTTTCAAAGGAATTCAAATTTTTTTTTGTACATTCAAAAAAAAATGAGAAATATTTTTTTTCTATTTTTTTCTTGAGGAGTCATGAGCAGGCAGGCCCACCCACTGGTGCCCACTTATCGTTGAATTTTGGGACACGTTGTATATAAAATAATTAATTGTAATACAGATTAATTATTGACACCTTAGTGTAATATTGCTGCCTTTGCTTTTATACCGCTCATGTTGAGATTCAGCGTATAAGCTGAGGACTATTTGTATTTAATTTTTAAGATTCATTCTAGACAATCTAAGG
This sequence comes from Agrypnia vestita, assembly GCA_016648135.1. NCBI lineage: Eukaryota > Metazoa > Arthropoda > Insecta > Trichoptera > Phryganeidae > Agrypnia > Agrypnia vestita. The sequence goes on along the minus strand of JADDOH010023502.1, from coordinate 50,982 downwards.
TGACCTTTCTGATGAAATTTGAAGCAGAAAATGGGTGTGCTAAATGTAGAAAATAACTTACTTTTTGATCTCATTATATATTATTGTATCCACGTACGAAGCCGGTGCAAACTGGCAAACTGCCAACAGCACAGCCAGGATAGGTTGTCCTTGAGCGAGCCATAGATCCAAGACTGCAGGAACGCACGCCAAATAGGTACCCAGGAACGGGACAGCAGCTAATATTGCAGCTAAAGCTAGAACACACGAAGAAACAGCATTTTAAAAACTTATTAATGATGTTAATTTTTATCTTTCACAATGGTTTAGATCAAAATTCAGGAACACCAATGAGTTATAAAAGGTAATAATTCACTTTTTAACCTTCCAGGCCAACGTCATGTATACAGGAAAGAGCGCGTCTTGAATGCGACATGGGCACAGAATGGGTTATAAAAAAATTGAAACGGGTACACAGAATACGTGTAACACCAATTTCTTAGAATTTTATGCCAAGCCCTTGTGCTATGGAAATAGCACTGACTTGGTGATCTCCTAGGACGAGGCTCAAACTCCCAACCTCTTACCACTAAGACTTGGCGGCCCCCGGAGCCCAGTAGGTATGACATTGGCTTCACGTACTTTCCTTACTTACGTAGTATTTATGTACTTTCGTAGATTCCAGGTTCAATTCCATGGTGGGTTACATTACATCTATGTGATTTCCTCAACCTGGGTGTTTTTGTGAAGCGCTACATTTATTGGGCCTGTTGTAACCAAGAATGATACAAACCTACTTCTCATCTAGTAGCTCTTACTCGTATAGTAATATCATCAAAATAGATTGGTTTTTTTGTGTAAATCTACACACGAGTGTATCAAAAAGTCTATAACACGACATTTTAATCTCACATGCAAATGTGAGCTTGAGCTTTTATTGTGATAAAGACCTTGTGAGCAATATATATGTACATTAAAAAAACTTTGCAATTTTTCTAATTCTCACATTTATTTTATTTTAATGACACAGTTGTGCTTTATATTATAATAAAATATATATCGACATAAACATTACAGCTCAATGCAATTACTCTCTAAAAATCGTAGTAACACTTTCAATACTTCCCGTCGGCAGTCTGTAAGCAAGAGCTAGATATTTGTAGGGAAAGGGACATTAAGATCTGCAAGATCCTGGAGTAGGGACTGAGTACCGACATTTAAAATGCAATTGAAAAACAAGTGGTTCAAATCCTCCTCCTCTTATCCACACTCACAGATTGAGGAGTTAAGAACATGAATTTTTGCAAGGTGTAAGCGGATAGAGCAATGACCCAGGCGCATTCGGCAAACCATTGAAGTCTCCCTCTTGCTCAATCTGATCCTGTGAAACCAGGCTCGAGATGGGATAAGTGGCTGAATAGCGGCGTAGTGTCGACCTTTTGACTAGTTTTTGGCAATAACATCCTTTTACTGGGTGACAAGCCATTAAATTTTAAAAAAATATATATTTTATATATATTATAATAAAATATATATCAATGTACAATTGTATAAAGTGCTATACAATATCTCAATAATCTCAGATATTTTTTAAGTAAAGATGTGACTGAAAAACAAGACATTAAAAATTTCACTAATTTCAAACTATATATTTAAAATATTAATGTAATTGCAGTTATAAAAGAAAAGATACAAAAATCTTAATTAATTACAAAGTAATTATGTGTAAATATAACTATAAAACCTTCTACTGTCAATTTAGTACAATTATATTTAATTATAATTAGTACGTACAATCACATATGTCATTATGTTTATTTCTTTGTTTGCAACCTATGTATACATTCAGGCTGACAACTACACACATTGTTTATTGATAAAATTTTATAACTTATCTAAATATTTTTTATAAAATTATTTTAAAAAATACAGTTGGATACATCATAGTCACAATAAATTCAGTTATAAATAAATTTGACCCTTTGAAGTTTAAAAATAAAAATCATAATAGTTCTGCAGCATAAAATGTGATGAAGGAATATGAGTCTTGTACATTATTTTATGCATGTGCTCTTGGAGGATATTTATCTGGACGCAAATGAGAATACAAATATTTGTAAAATTCCAAAGCTCTCTTCTTATTTTCTTGAACGTATCTCGAACACGATTCTTTATCGTAACATGATAAAGACGCGCTTTGGAAACTGGTTGAAGATGTTTGGACATTCATTCTGTCATTTGGGTCATAATTGTCCTTCCTCACTGCGGAGGACATGTTTTTCTTGATTGTGAGCATCTTGTCAATGGTGACATTTGGAATATTGTGATTTTTCATGTATGAAACTATGTCCAGTGGATGGTCATCCATTATTTGGTGCTGCTGAGTCGGAGAACTGCTATTATAAACTATATTTAAATTTCTTGACCTTTGAAATTCATTCGCAGCGACCATTTCTATACTTGTAGAGTTATATCTCGATAAACTCTGTGGTTTTATTATGTAAAAAGCCGGCGCGGGCTCGGTCACATTTGATTCCGGTTCATCCGAATTGAGTGAGTAATTTTCTAGAATATTCATGTCACTTTTAAATTTAGAATTCATTCGCCGCTCTTCAACTGAAATGTTGTTCATTGTTTTGTCATAATAAAGATAGCACATTAAACGCGTCTCTACGGGCAAGTGGCACATATTATTGATAATCAAAATTTTTATAATGTTAAGCGGCAAATAACACGGAGCATTCAAACATGTATTGTTATTGTTGGTAGTTAGCATTTTTTCGTTCAGCGCAGTCACGGCATTGAATGCGTCTCCCAAATATGGATAATAATATAGCCAAGCTAATCTACCACATATGCAATCTATCGTGTTGTGCTCGATGCTCATTTGTTTGTCGGGCATTTCAAACGTGCTTCTGTCGAAATAAAGAGAACCAATTTCTAAATTATTAACTTTGTTATAAGAAAATCTGTATTGGGCCGCTTTGGCTAGATCGGCACACTTGATATTCATGAAAGCACTCGTTTTTATCAGGTCAAAATCATTGTTTGAAATCTCAATATAATTAGATATTAATCCGAAAGCTTCTGGTTTAATTAACTTAAAATAATTTTTTTCAATAATAATATTTTCTGCAGTAATATTCAACGCATTCGGATGTAATTCATCAATTGAATTATTGATCAATAGAAACACGTTACTTTTAACATTAATAGCATTTGAACTAAGAACATTTATTTTAGAACTTTTAATTGTTAAACCACCATTTGAATCAGTCACAATATTGTTGAAGGCTCGTTCTTTTATCACTTTGATTGTTACATTATCAAATATGAGACTGTTTAGTCCTTTCAAAGAGAAAAATGCATTATGATCAATCTGTTCTATAGTTACATTTCTAAACAATATTTTATTGACATGTTTTTGATTGCTGGTACAGCGATCAACATCGGGATCTCTAAATATATTTCCTGGAATATTAGGAATGAAATCGATATTCTCAAAAGATATATTATTTGGTATCTGTCGAGATAAATAACCATCTGCGCCCGGGAATTCCAACTGAACGCAGTTGTTGATATGTAAATTCCGTAAGTGAACTTGATTTTTGGTCATCAGACAATCGAAATGCAGCTGAAGATATTGACAATTCAATATTGATAAACTGACGATGGAATTGTAGAAATAATCTCGAACATGTACATTAACGTCCTGAAACAAAATAAATCAGCCATTACCAATATTTAATAAGCACATTATCAAAAATTATAATTATCCACTAGCTTGTCCCGCATTTTAACAAAAAAATTCAGGAATGCTCCAGAAAAAATGGCCAGCCAGTTTTTTTATTATACCGTAATCTTTAATTATACCGTAATTACAACCGAATTTACCCTAATTACATTATTCTTTTAGTTTACAAAGATGATAATCTTTTATCATAGATAAATAAACAGGCAACATGGACTATTTTTAATTTATTTTTATTCTGATCAGTTTTTTTAAAAACAAAAGATTTTTTACGCGTGATCACCAAGTCCACATTTTAGGACATGACTGCATTAAGGGATCTCCATGGAAGTTCACTATTTTGCAATGGGGCGAGAGAGTAGTTATGTAATGTAGAAAAGCATAAATGATAATATTTAAGAAAACTTACCGTTTTATTTCCCGCATCACAAGAGAAGGACACATCCTGAGGAGTATTGTTGACGCACTTCCAACCGGGATTTTTACAATTTTGAAATATTATTCTATAACTCCCGCACACAAATTGTAAACTTAGAAGAATACAAGCTATTTTTAAGGCGGCAAGACTTTTGGAAAACATTACTGATCAGCTAAAACTAATACTGTAGAAATAATTAACTTTAAAAAAATTAATAAACTTATTGCATGTACGCTTGCCCTACAAAATAAGCAAATGCACACAAAATTGCATGCTACAATCACACTTGAATAGCTCTGTGTTCACAAAGTAAATGTCATACTTCATGACCATAACTGAAAAATAAAATAATAAAAATAAAAGTTGTTGTACATAATTTGTTTTAACATGCCACACTGAAATAATTCATTATTTTTAATATTTAATATGTATTGTATTTTTTGGACCATAAGACACACCTTTAACTTGGAAAATAAACTTAAAATTAGGGTTTGATGGTCCAAAGGTAGGCAATACCTACGTGGTAATTCGTCTCTGCAGAAAACAATTTAAATTACCAAAATAAACATGTATTTCTATACATATATGTATGTATATATGTATTTATTTTGAATACCCATGTATAGTCCGTCCAACTTATCTGGAGAATAAAGGAGGGCATCCCAATCGTTGTGGTACTGCCCATAGTGTAAAAATTATCCAATTTGTAGGGAATTTTATGCAAATTCGTTTTTTCTTAAACAAGTTATTAAGCAGTATACGACACGATAAAAAACAAAAAATGTAAACTAACATACAAATAAATTTATCAAAATATACATTCGTAAAATACACAACGTCACAAAATGGCGTTTTTTCAAAATCAAAGAAAAATACAATTTTCAGGAAAAAAAAAACAATAATTCTTTTAGGCCGGCGCCACATTACGCAGATCTTCCGCCGCGTTTTTTCCGTTGCGCCAAATCGGCAAAGCAAATAGATCGACCGATCATCCGCGTAGTGTGTTTAATAAGCGCATATTGTATGGAAAGAAATGTAGCGATGTTCCACGACAGAAGAGACGCGGCGGAAGATCCGTGCAGTGTGGCGCCGGTTTTATTCGGTGTCTCATACCTAATGATCATGACCACCATGTTTAACTCAGTAACACGTAAGGATATCAATCGGTTTAGGGCCGTTGTATCAACTGGGTTTATAGTAATCTTTCGTTCAAAGCATAGATATTTTGCATTTTCCACCGATCACACGACTCGCTCTCGAAAAAATCTATGCTTTAAATGAACTATTGCTATAAAGTAAGTTGATGCAACCAGTCTTTAATGTGCATAAATAAAAAAGTTTATTTTTGAAAAAAGATGTTTATACAAATGAACTCGTTAATGAATTTTGTAATAAAAAGTATAAATAATAAAAATTCTACGTAAAAAATTATCGAATAAAATAAAATGTTCTAAAACTTTTCTCATCTTACGGCTTCTAATTCAATTTTTCCACTTATCCTTGTTCTTTTTTTCCGGGTGTAGATATTTTAATGCTCATTTCCACGGCCACTTTACCTTCTTTAACTATTTTGTAAATTGCCGATTCAGAAATACCTGAAGAAATTGTATAATAGTAAATAAAAAACTAAGTATGGGAAAATCATTATAATTGCATGGCAGCATTAATCTGAAGCGGCGGCAATAAGTCTATGAACAAAATCAAACGGTATAATTGGGGCTTTTAGACTTTGTTCCTCTTCAAAAAACGTGTGAATTTTCAAGATTATTTCCCGAACACCGCTTTTAATGGTTTTTGGCATGGTGACAATCTAAAATGTTCTTAAAAAACTATCGAAACAGTCGTGAACCTCTCTGTAAACAAAGTCTGTCAAAGGTCTGTCAGCTGTAGATAATCCAATATGGCGTCGTTAGTTCCAAATTTGGCCATTCTTCAGATAAGTTAGACGGACTATATTACATTTTTTAACAACTTCATTTTGATTATTATATGTATTCGTACTTTACAATTTGACAGTTCATCTTGCACACAATACAAATACATATAAATGTTCTACACCACTGATAAATCAGCATAAAATAGTGCTCATTGAGTTACTACTCGGGATGGGCGTTGAATGGACGGACTAGTTGAAATCAACCGTTGACGTTGCGTCGACGCGTCAATGGTTTACGTTTATCGCATGGACTAGTTGAATTCGTAGACGGTGGACGGCGGACGCCGTGGACGGTCGACGATTCGAGATTCAACGTAGTGCAAAGCAACGAGCGAGAGCAAGACAAAACGTCTCCGTTTATTTCTTTCTCATCTCTCGCTGTCGACTTGTAGATGCCATAGACGTCATAGACGGCTCGACGGGTAATTTCATTTCAACTCTAAAGTACACAACCATAGAGTGCAGATCTGTGTACACGAACTATGACAGAGACTTGAATTTTGAATGCATGCGTAGGGTGAGATAGGCTTAATAAGCTATTATCTTATTTTTTACTTGATTTATGCGATGTGCACGTGCGACGTTTCGGTGAATTCCCAATTTTGCGCTGTATAAAATAAAACAATTCTTTTTAATTATTTTATTTTTTATTGAACTAATATTTTACTGCTTGCACCTGATATTGTTGTGTATACCTATGTCTTTCTTTATTATATATAGAAAGAAGTATATAAAACAATATGTAAAAGCCTATAGTGTGCGTAAACAAATAAATAATAAAATATTTATTTTTACATATAAACACAAGTAGCGGTTTTACTTTCCCCGAAACTATATTCCTTCGAACTTCTTTAAATTTTAAAAATGAACATAATAAAAATAGCCAACAGTTGAGCCGTCGAGCAGCGTCGCGTCGAACCGTAGACAGTTGACCATCGTCCCGATGTTTAGATAGAACGTCCGCGATGTCCGCGTAACGAAGTTGACGCGTCAACTAGTTGACAAATTCAACTAGTTGATCGTCTCGTCGATGGACGGACGTGGACAGTCTCGTTTCGTCGACGACCCATCACTAGTTACTACAAATTTAGGTATGGAAACAATGGATATTTTATACAAACCACATGGATGTGTTGAGATTCCTATTGCCACGGGGTCAAGGATGTACGAAAGGGTATATCCTTGACCCCCGCAGCAATAGGACACTCTCCTGATGACATTGTGATACAACTCCAGCGAAACGTTGAGCATCTAATCTCAATACATCCAACGTATTCATGGTTTGTACGATATATCTGTTGTTTCAATATCTAAATATGTCAATCAATCATAATATAATAAAGCTTAAATCTTTAAATTCTAGACATTTTCAAAAATAGAAATTTAAGACAGAGTCAATGAGATGGTTTTGCAAACAAATAAGGATTTTACAAAGTTTTTTTCATTTTCATCACACTAAATGTTTCATTGATTTTAAACGCATGTAGATGATGACATATCTAAAAAAAATATTGTGCAGATCTTCTTGTGTTAAAACTCTTAAACATTAAAAAATCTACCCAAAAATGACAAAACAGCAACATAACAATCTCAATTACAGAAAGTTTGTAAATTATAGAGCACTCTCTTTACAATCCTTTCATCCTCTTATGACTCTTTAAATGTGTACGTACCCCCTGCATAAAAAACATTTTTGCCTGACTGCGCGACGCAAAGTAGGGTAAAGTACTTATCAGCCTATGTATGTATGTTTGTTCCTTTCAGGCGCTCTAGAGACCAAATGTGTGGGCCAATTTTGTTGATCCTTATGTCAATCGAATTGTCTAAATCTTGCAAGTGTCACTAAGGACATGACATTATAAAAATCCCCACGATATTAACTGCCTCAATGAAATGATAAGATTGCGAATTCACCATCGTATAATCCTAACTAAAAAGTGTAAAATAAAAAAATAAAAATTAAAAATCAAAAAATTAAAAAACCCAACTGCGTAAAAAGTGAACTTTAAATAAAAACTGAAAAGAAAAAAACAAGTCCAGTAGTCTATAATTCTGTTAAGTAATACATATTGAATACCTACACCATTGAAATAGTTTCATGCTCGATAATTATTATTGGGAAGATTTGAGCCGGTCTAGATTTTTAATGGGTCCCGACTGTTAAAGTCGCTATGTATCACATTAGAATTCATTATCGATCATGAAACTATTTCAATTGTGTAGGTATTCAATATGTATTACTTAACAAAATTCTAGACTACTGGACTTGTTTTTTTCTTTTCAGATTTTATTTAAAGTTCACTTTTTACGCAGTCGGGTTTTTTGATTTTTCAAATTAACTTTTTTTTATTAATTTAATTACATAGCACACCTAAAAGATTACCTAATTTCCAAACACACGCTAATAAATGACCCGTCTGAACTTGAGTGAATACGCATATTACTGATTGCACTGTAATAAATTTTAAAGTAGGAGATAAATTATTACTTACAATGTTCTACAAGTAACAAAAAACACCAGATAACAGGAGAAATAAAAAATTAACAGTAATAGTACATAAAAACACAGTAGGTAAGTTAGGCAAAGCCATATCTGCCTTGGAGATCCAGAACTGGAGAGAGCTGGCGCAAAACCATGTGGAGAAAGACTCTTGAGGAGGTCAAGACCCACCAGGGGTTGTAGAGCCAACATGAATGATGAAGAGGTAAGTTAAGCTTATTTTTCATAGCACAAGTAATTAGCTTAATTTGAAAAAAATTCTTCCTTTTGTTGAAATCAAATGCCACTTTATCCACATGAAAAATATGTTCCGCAGTCGTGATCTCAACCTTGTATTACGTCTGTAAATAGTCATTGGAGACGTGGATCTACAGAAGAATACTCAAAATAAGCTGGATGGACAGAGTTACGAATGAAGATATTATGACTTCTTCAAAAACAGCAAAATAATTTTGAGGTGACATTATTAACACAATTAATAAAAATGAACATTGTTTTCACCACTTTTGTTTTGAAAAATATCAACATGTTTCAGAGCCCATGGCTCCTTCGTCAGGATACAATTGTATACTAACAAATTAAATTCAAAAATCGAAGTATAGGCAATCAAAATATAACTATTTGTAAAAAAGACCTGGTTATTTATAATATTCAATTTACTATTAACACTTTTCCTTATTTCCAAAATTTCTAATTTATCAAACTATGTTTCTGTATAATTTGTATGTAAAATTTGTAAACCATTATAATATCAAAAGTAAAGAATGATCCATAGCCAAAAGATGGTTACGAAATTCGGAATAATTATTGTTACTGAAATACCTTAAGTGTTGTTATGTTATGGTTCGGATGAATAGAAAAAAAAGTAATTAAAAATGATAAAAATCCAAAAACTTCAATGTCTCTGACATGTGATGAGACATCCAGAGAAGTACAAGATCTAGAAACTCATAATGCAGCGAAAGATCGCCGTCGCCAAAAGTTGGGACCCCGAAATAAGGAGAACATTGTGGCTGTAAAACCTAAGACAGTGGTTTAGCCAGTCTACTGTAGAGCTACTTCGGGCCGCAGTAAATAAAGATAGTCAACACTCGTTGAACGGATAGGGCAAAAGAAAGAGAAGAATTCTTATATTATTTAAAGAAAGTGAAATGTTTAGTAAAATAAACTACTAACCTGATGGCAAATAAACAATTTTCGCTCCAAACAGATTGTGTATCAGCCAAGTCCACAAGCCGTAAAACACTGCCATCTTTAGTGTTGCTTTGAAAACTCCATTGACTGCGTCGGTTAATGCCAGGCCAAATCTTGAACCATTCGTTGGTGAGAGTGTAGAAATTAATTCAATGGGCTTATATAAAACAGCGCTGGAGTTCAGTAAATAAAACAATGTTGTGAAGAACACAACCTGGAAAAAGAGATGATAGTTTGTATTGCAAATTCAATCAATATTCAGAGAGATTTTAATATTCGTATCTTTTTTTTAATATCTCAATAAAAATTAGCAATCGGTGTCGGAAGTATTTATTTGAATAAAAGGAAATCAGAGCATAAATCAGCAGCAGTTTTTTCAAAAGCATCAAAAAGCGATGGCGCAAATATTTTGAATTTAAAAAACACCATATATGGTGTCGGTAAAAACCTTTTTAAATTCATGTTTTTATGTTTATGTTAATTTATATAGCGCCATTTTTGCGTAAGAGAAGCTTCAAGGGCTCTTTACAGCTTATTTTTATGATTTTATTATATTAGGTATGTATATTATAAATACTTAAAACATGAAAACTTTCCACAATGAGCCCGTACCTAATAAGTAAGTAAATACTTTATTTTCTAAATAAAAATAGTTTGTACCATTGTTATCGGCTATTACTTTGTAGCAAATTCAATATAAATTTACTTGTTTTAAACCACTATATTTTTGGTAATATCAACCGGTTTCGGAACCACCCGTTAAGAGTGTCTACAGCATGCACTTATATTAAAAAGAAATACAAATAAAAATGGAAATGGAAATAGGTCAAAAAATTGTTTTTTTTTTTAATATAAAAAACAGACAATAAAAGAATTTTGAACATAATATACAGTAGGTGCATACAAAAACAAGTTGCCAAAAAAAAACATATATTTGCCCATATTTTATAATGTTTAGTTTGTAGTTTACCCTTTCCAAAACTGGTTAGTGTTACATAGTGGTTTAAACCAAGTGAATTTGTGTTTAATTTAATTTAAAAATAATTTCAATAAAACAGACTGCAGTGAGTAAGGAAAGAATTGTGTTCAAGTGACTAAATAAAATTATAATCCATTATATTTTTTCAAAAGTTTGTTTATGTAATTTTAAAGTTATAAAATATGTTACTTACCATACCAAGAATGAAATTTAACACGGCTGTACTGCCTCCGAGTAAGACCGAAGTCGTAGCTGAGAGGGAGCCCAATACCAATGTTATATTGCCCTTAAATAATGACCATAGAGAATCCAAAAGTGCGAGCAGCGTTCCAACATTTTCTTTTGCAAAATCTACCAGTCCACTTGTATTAAAAATTCCTGAAATAATACAAAACAATATTAACACAACAAATAGTGATCATGTATCTCATCTATCTTTGAGGTGATGAATGGAAGTCTAAAAATATTAACTGGCATGTTGTTATATATCTGTAAGGTATCTCGATGTGTGTGTTTATTTTGGCGCATATGTAGTTATGTGTATAAGCCGGTCACAGAGGTGGCACTGGAGGATGTGGGCATTTTAGATTTATGGGCTGGCCTGTAAAGACGTACGGTCGGGAGAGAAACCAATTCTCACATATATTATTGTATTGTTCCTAACAATGTGAGGGACCCGATGATTAAGCTAAATGGATTAAATGTAAAATTCAAACGTATAGTACTTGGGCATCTGGCTGGACACATCGGGCTCCTTCTTGGCGCATGTCAAAGCTGTGTCTGAGAGGGCCTCGAACTTCTTTTTATCCGTAAAACATATGAGTGTTGCGGATTGGGGACTGAGGACTCCGGCGGTGCGCCGGATATAGACTGAGATCTCAGACGGTGCGCCCAGACACGGGCTGGACACTTTGGTCATCTCGTCGGCCCTAATTCGAGGTCAGCGGATTCCTCTGCTTGCCTTGACTGGGACCTATTGAACCACATACAGCGCCACGTTGCCTGCGTTAGCTGGCGTCCTGCCGGCTGACCTGCAAGTTGTAGAGACCAAGCCCAAGGCTCTCTGAGGCAAGGGCTGGATATTGAACTATATGGCGAGATAATCAGCCCTTATTAGGTATTGTTCCTAATAAACATGTGGATTGACGCCGAAATTTCGTTGGTAATACCGGACCCTCACATAGAAAGGAAAAAAACCACTAATCTAGGAGAATAAGAACCATTACAGTACCTGGATGTTTAGTGATGTTATCCACAAAAGACTTCCAAGATTGTTCAATGGCTGCTGTGTTGACCTGCGGCCCCACTTCATTATTGGACATCCAAGTCTGATAAACTCTGTCCCATAACTCAAGAAGTTGTTTTTCTATCTTGGCACTGTTCTCGGAATCACTATCTTGTAGTACTCCTTTAATCTGAAAAATGTGTTTGATTTTAAATGGTGACCAAAAACTATCACTGAAGACAGAATCATATTTTAAATAGGTGGTAATAACAACTCATTACAAACTGCAACACTTACAGCCTTTGATAATCCTTCTCGACCATATAAGTACGCATTATCAAGCAAAGAATCGAGTGTTTCATCGAGTCCGGGTGGTAAGAGTTGCCTCAATTCCGGGTTATGGACTACAGTTCTGTTTATTAAGCTGCCAGTCAGTTGAACCACAGTTATGCCCTCAGAGTAAATCTATCAAACAAAAACATATCGTAAGTAATTAATTATTAACTCTTTTTCTTCTACCGCAATCCTTTTTTTTATTAACCAGATGTAAAATGCAAAACTTTTTTTATTTATGTATTATAGATTTTAGAACTGTGCAAGCGAAACATTAGTTTTACATGTTAAATAAAAATTTAAAGGGCCGACGGAAACATATTACGAATTACGAAAAACTCAACTAACTTGAAAGCTTTGAAAATTTTGTGAAAAAAATATAAATTGCGACAGCGTCAGGATATAGAATTTTAATGAAAATATTGCATAAATTTGCCTGGAGACACTGTTATAGCAAATAAAAAAATTAGTACAAAATATTTGAATAACCACAAAATAATAATCAAAATAACTAAAAAATTATCAAAACCTTGCGAAATAAAAAAAAATAGAAATTACACAAAAGTTACTAAATACAAAAGCAAGTAATTAGAAATGCATCAAGTAATTACTATTGCCGTGAACTGCATTGCGTTTGTAAATCTAACTATGTTGTGTACACCCACTACATACTTAGAAAAAACTAACCCATAAAAACTAAGTTTTTATTATACTCCCTTTCTCATTTACTAGTGGAAACTGGTTTGGCACTTAACCTACGCGTTGGGCTCCGGTCGGGCGACGCTACGAAAGGGAGTAATAAAAAATTTCCAAAAATCCAAAATTATACCATAATCAGATTTAGTGTCTACCAGATGCGTCGCAGTCTCTTTATACAACTTGGTAAGTTATATGAAAAAACCATTAAAAATTTCTCAATATCCAAAATTAAACTATAATTATTAATTTTTTTAAACGAAAATTTGATAGATCTTCTTGATCGTCGCCACGAGTCTGTCTACAAAGTTTCAGCTCGATTCAATCACGGGAAAAGGGTTAAAAATCGATTCAAATTTTTTGCGTCAGACAAGCAACCAGACGCTACAAGTTAAAAGAAAGGGAGTAAAAAAGGCCAGACTATCAGGCAATGAAGTTAATTTATAATTTCTATTTCACATGGTTTGAAAATGGTAATAATATTGATTCAATATATATGTTCGTGCTTAAACCATTGTGTATTTATCAACTAGTTGCCTGCCCGGTAAAAACAATTTTCAATAGTAGTAAGGCCAAACATTAAAAAAAATTAAAAACTTATTTACTTTAAAATCACATAAACACATGACAGGCTCGAGGAACATACTTTTTTAATCCGGATGGTAAACCAGGTAATGTTAAGTTTTCTGTTATTTTCACATTACATATTTTTCAGTTTTCATATTTTTGGTGAGCTGTTAGCCATCTACAGTTAGTAGTTAGTATTAAGCGAAAAATAAGTAAGTAGTCAATTAATTGCAACGTAAAAATGACAACCACAGAAAATCATTTCACTTTCAGATATGTGATATTCTGAACAAGGTTGAGATATACAAGAAACAAGTCATATTTCTAATTTCCTTTTCTATTACTTTCCTGATTGTATTGTTGTTTTTTAAAAACTATAGTTTTCCTTTGGATAACCCAGCAATACTTCTACAATACAATGGTCGGCTCTTATTATAACATTATATCAATCGTGTTTTATGAGTACTGGTAAAATGACATATAGATTATGAGTATAATAATACATGCGGAAAACCGTAGTTTTCCTTTGGATAACCCAGCAATACTTCTACAATATAATGGTCGGCTCTTATTATAACATTATATCAATCGTGCTTTATAAGTACTGGTAAAATGACATATAGATTATGAGTATAATAATACATGCGGAAAACTAACCTGAACACCCATAAAGATAGGCGCACATGTTAGAAACAATATAAGTCCTAAAATCACAAAAATCGAAGACACCGCATCAATAGAATCCTTTGCAGTCTCATGGAGAGTTTTATTTATTCTACTTAGTATTTTAACTATGCCTTGCATGTGAGCCGGAACAAGTGCCGAATACCTTGTGAAAGAAAAAATATTTGATACACACGAAAACGATCACAGAGACAATATTTCTTAAAAGTTGCAAAGTATTTACATATCGCCTATCAGTGATGGACTAAACTGTTATTTTAAATGTGTTTGTGAGTTGTGTGTTAAATTGTAACAATGGTTGGTAGCTGATCATTTATATTTCGGCAAGCAGTCACCTGTACACTAAAAATTAAATTTTCAACAGTTAAATGTCAGTTACCAATCATCCTTACTTTTTAAAAATTATTCTGAATGATAATAATGATATGTATTAAAATGTTTTTGGTATCCATTTTATCATAGTCAGTGGACACCCTTCTTTTATTTTTACTGACACAAAATTATTCCGTGAAGACATTACTGATAGTATTGTCAACTGCTATGTACAAGAACCCAACTGTAGAAAACATGTTTCAATTTATGTATTTTTGTGCTCGTTGTACTGAATTTTCTCATTTTTTCATATACACAAACATACATATAATTTTTTACATTGCTTCATTTTCACATTTGTTATTGTATCTGCTATTGTATTCAATAATATTTACTTGATTTTCTATCTACATCTGTATCTACAATATAAGGAATTAATTCATTTTGTTTAGTATTTTGCCCTCATTCTGTTGTCAAGCTGCTCATCTTGGCACAGGTTCACCTTAGTGAGATGATTGGCTCATTTCCTTACATACATATATTTATATTTGAGAATAAACAATAACGGTTTAGGTCATCACAATTACTCATGATACTGGAAGTTGCATCTCATTAAACCCACCTTGTGTTGCACCAGCAGCTAATATTTCTGGCTATTTCACAAATGTGATTTTCCAGGAAATTCCAAACTCCAAAAAATCTGCCGACTGTTTTAATTATAAAAATGGCTAAAATAATGGGAATCAAAGGCCACGTCCATGAATGTTTCCAAAGCACCATCGCAGCGCATGCCCAAAAAAGGCATTTGAAATACGGCGTACTTTCTGACACTTCATTAGTTATCACGGGTTTAAATGGTTTAATGTCACCACTCAGATCTTGGCTCAAGGCTTTACGGTGTAAGGCTGCGACTATATGACTCTCTATCGCTGATTTCGATTCGGGAGTTGACAATGGTAATGAAGAAAGAGTCCTTGTCTGGAAAGCTGCCCGAGATCTAACAGGAAAAGAGGTTTCTGATCCAGCGATTCCCCTCCTGCTTTCACCAGAACTCGCAGCGAGTAGTTCTGTTGTTTCATCCAATGAACTTTTACTTTCAATTTCTGTATCTTCTGTAGTATTTTCCTCACTGCTTGTATCAAAGCTGTCTTTATTTAAAAACGTCAATTTCGCAGTTTCCAAATATGAAATATCTTTTCCTAAAAATCAAAACATTTATATATTTATCAATGTGCATTTAGTTTTCGAATTATATATTTCACTATTTTGTCAGACGTTTATCATTCCTGGCACCATCATTATCAATATATCACTGATGAAACATCAGCCCCAATTGGGCAAAATTTTGCAAACGCCTCATGATCTATACTGAATAAGAATTGTACATCTTAGCCCACAATTATGTCAATAAATATGTAATATTAACCCGTTCTGTGCCGCGTTTTGTCGTGTATATGCGACGCAGGCCTGGGACAGGTTAAACTAAAGCGGACTCTGAATGGTCACAATAATTTGGAATGTGGAACATTGCCGACCGACATAATAAATAAGTAAAGGTGTTTGCATATATTACTACAATACTAAAACTCACAGAGAAAATATGTAATTCATAGAGAAACTCATAAACAATAATATATCAATTTAAATCATATCAACATGGATGATTTTTTTAAATAAATTAAGATTATACAAAATTTTAATTTCTCATCATTATTGTTTCGTACAGGAACAAAGACTGTTAGAACTTTTGAGCCGTTGAGCTGTAGAACTGTTGAGCACTTTAAAGCTCTTACGGATAGAGTGAACAAAATTCAAATCTCAAAGACGAGAAAAGCGTGGATATATGACAACTGTGCACTTTCCCAACTAATGTGGCCAATCCTGGTTTACGATTTCACCAAGGAACAACTAAGTATCCTGGATGGTGTGGCTACTAGACACTTCAAACAGTGGACGCAACTGGCAAAACATTTTAGGTCATTTTAGGTCAAGGGAATATTTTGAATTGGGTTGGAAAAGAGCATCCAGGGTGTATTCACAGCCAGTGGCGGCTGTACCTTAAGTGCGCTCGTGCGCTGAACCACCAATTCAAAAGATTTTATTTTTAAATTACTATATTAATATTTATTCTTTAAACAAACAAAACCATAACAAGTGAAATTTCCAATTATGACGAAACAACTTAAGCGATTTGTGAATCACAGCATTGTGTCACAAATCGCTGTATCCTAGAATACTCCAGAGACCCAAATGTCTCAGAATGTTGGTCCAGAGATCCTCAAGTGATGGAGCTCAAAACAAGAACGGAGTTCCATTATAAATACTTGACAGGTGCAAGCACCAATAGAAGGGTTCTAGGATGAGAAAAGGCTGAATCTGAAAGGTCCACTTGAAGGACCTAGGTAAAGTTACAAACTCCATGCAATAAACTTGGAAATTCAACACGATTGGCTCACTGTAGAGGCTAATTCTCACATATTCTGAGGGTGGATCACCGATTACTGCTGGTGTTGCGAAGTAAAAGAGGTCTTATTGATCCAGAAGTAGAAACAGGAATGATTTAGCTGCTTTCTACCTCCACATTTATTTGCTAACAAAATACCTCGTGACCTGGCTTGAGTGGGTATTTACACTGTCCCCACCAAGCCATTCCGGTGTTGGAGGCACAATTTTACCCCCTCCACTAATTCAAATTTTAAAAACTATAATCCGTCGGCAAATTCGCTACCGTGCCGGAGTCGATTCTACACAAAGAAATACAAAAAGGCACATTAAAGGCACATTGCAGGGCCTCGAATAAAATATGTATTTTCCTGCTGATTTCGGGACCGCGTGGCACATGCTCAAATCCTGTACGGGACAATTATTGTTGGCTTAATTGTAGTATCCTTTTTGTCAAAACTTAATCCAAGTAAAATAATGATGATTCCTAATAAATTAATTTAGATTAATATTCGGATCCAAATACAGTAAAACCCCATTAATTCGAACTCCGATAATCATAAATTCACCGTAATTCTAATTTTTTAAAACCCACAAGTCCCAAAATGTTCATTTCACAGCAAATTAACCCCATAATTCGAAAACCCCGGTAATTCGAAACAATTTTTGGCCCCTTGCACCATAAATCAATATATTTTAGTTCACATAATTCGATTTTTTTAAATTTGTCAAAAAATTGATTTTTTCATAAGTGAGAATAGCAAATAAATCAACATCGGGTACCTAAGTAATAGAAATTTAGCAAAATACATTTTGCATTTTCGAAATTATTTCTTGAAACATAGGCTTTTTCATAAAACTAACGGCTTTATGATTTTTAGCAAATTTCACAATCGGATGACGGTTCTTTTGTGTACCTTGAATTTCAAATTAACGGGGTTCTACATAATTCGAAAAAAAAATTGGATCCCTTGAATTTCGAATTAACGAAGTTCTACTGCAGTATAATGTATCATGTAATTACCATTGTTCTTCAGTTTACTATAATTTTCACTGACTTCTATTACAAAACCAATGACGGCGATCAATTGCAGTAAAATAAATGTCAACCCTTGAAAGGTCCCAGTGAGATGTGAAATGTAACTGCTACCGCACAGCCAAACCAGGAGAGATGTTTTTCGGAATATATCTTCTCTTTCTTTATTCCACATCACTGCAACGATTATTATATAAGCAGCAGCCAGGCTGAAAAACTGTTAAAAATAACAGATAAATTAATTTGTTCATGTTTTATGGAAATCTGGAATCTGAAATAATTTTTCGTATTACACCCACTGATGTTTTTAACGTCATATGTAATCAAATTTATCATAACAGAAATTTTAAACAAAAATATTTATTATTTTTGTAAAAAAAAAAAATTTTTGCAAGGTTTTAATCATTTTATTTGACTTGTATCAAAGCGAATGAATTTTTAATATTCAATATAAGTTACTGCAGTGATAGTCCAACATTTTACAGTAAGCCAGAAATATGAAAAAAAAATGCAAACTTTGAAAGAAGAAGACTTCCCCGAAGCTTTTCTATTAGCTACGAGACATCCTGTGTACATATTATGTATTTGAAAATTATATCTAAAAAAGTTAAATATGCTATGATAATAACAATTTGACATTTTTAGCACAATAATTGTTTGCAAAATAAAAAATATTTCAAATAAATAATTTATTTAGATGTTATCATCAAACACAGCATATTTTTAATCTGATTCAACTTACTGTATAAGTATTGCAAACTCGAAGGAATGTTGTGATAATAAGGTTAAATAATTTTGCTATCTTCCATATATAATTCAGATAGCCCCAGGGAAACCAATTGTAGAACCACACCAGAATAAATGTTGATAAAATTATACAAGCGGCGATCTGAAATTAAATAATTGAAATGATTATGTAAACAATGCATGTCTTCTAAAGATGTTATTCAATTATACAGAAAACTGAAAGGGAATGCCACATGTTAATGATTACTTTTAATACATAGAAAAAATATATTTCCCTATATTTATAAAATATACACTTGTTTACCACTTAGCATGTGTTCTTAGATGACAAAGCGCTGTATAAAACAGCATTAGACAAGGTCATTTTAACACAGAGTAAAAAGGGAAAGAGGAACACCCTACCAAAATTAAATTAAAAAATAAATAAAAGTTTTATTTTAATTTAAGTCATTTTTATATTACTTCGCATAAAACTCTACATAATACAAAACAAATGTCGGTAAGAAAATAGAGATGTGAACACTGAATGCATGTCGCAACAATATTCTTATTATTTTTAAAATAAGCTAAACGCTTGTGCTTTTAAAATAGGACTAATTAGCTGTTACCCTGGAATGGAGCTCGAACCACCGATCACCAGATCAATAGGTAGGTGATTATGACCACTACACCAACAAGCTACTCAAGCTAATTTGTCTTGCTTTTGCCCTCATTTCAAAATCTGGATTTCGGTTACGTCACCAAACTTTTGACCTAGCCAGCGAACAGTAGGGAGCTCTTGTGATTTTTTAAAATGTCTATTGATAAATTGCATTTACATCATATATCAAAGAAACTTCATGATCATTTGAATCAGCGTAAATTTTGAGCTTTATTAGGCTTTGAGAAAACCGTGTTATATCAAATCGGCCTTAATCGAGGGAGCGCTAAACGAGTTCTTACTGTGTATCCAAATATAAAATCAGATATTTATTCAAGAAACTTTTGAGGATAAACTAATAAGACTATTATAAAACAGATCCCTTATAGTTTTAATATTTGGGATTAATGACAGCATAATTTGAAAAATTCTTCAAATTAATATTATTTTAAACAATCTCTGGAACATGAATGATAGATAATAATGTTTATTTATGATATAATAGAACATGAATGGTAGATAATAATTTAAATCAGTAATTTAATTATTGAAGCATGGAAACAAATGCTTTGTTTTTTAATGCCCAAGTGTACGCCAATGCACAAGTGCCATATGAATGTATTTAAATGATGAAAATACAAAAACTGGGTACCCAATTGATCTTACATTTACTCCCAATTCATTCTTATACAGCTTATTTGTGTTATTACTTTTTGTTTTTTTTTCGTCTTTCTGTCTTGCAGTTTTTATCCTCGGCCTCTGAGATTGCATGTTGATACTCTTCCTTTACATCTCTCCAATCCAACATCTATCTCAGTAGGTAGCGGACATAGCGTTACACACCCCTGTCCTAACATAACTCTTTTTTCATCCACATTTTCTAACTGGAACACCTTCCACTAACTGATTTATCTGATCATATCAAGTCTTTCATGGACATTGTCTAATTTTAGTACAATCGACAATACATGTAAGGTTTTTCTTTCCATTCTCTTCTTATTCATTCGTTACACATAACCGCTTAAACAATTTTCTTTTAACCGGGTTTATTCAATTAAGATTATAAGTTTTATATTCACATCTAATATGTTCATTTTAGTCTATCATGAATGAATTTGAAAGTGATCTCATGTCTCTTCCAGAAATGAAAGTAGACTGCCATGAATTGGTACTAGGATATCGGCTGACAAGGTTCCAAAAAAAATTACAGCATTGAAAGTTGCCCTGCTCTCTCTTCCATATCTTTCTCAGCCTTTTCATTCCTATTAAATTTAATTCCTGGAACCACCAACTCCTTCTGCTTTTTCATAACATTCATCACCAGTCAATATTTTGCGAACTATCTAACTTTTCTCTTTTTCGAATTTATCATAAGAGCCTACTTCGTACATGTTCATTACCGTTTTCTAAATCCACTCACTATTTGTGAGTCAAATTAAAAATAGTTTAAAAGGAGAGATAAACCTAAAGAATTCCATGCGCAATGGAGACATGCTAAAAGATTATAACTACAAACCTTATAATATTTGTGTATAGCTCTGCTTATAAGTTTTGATATTTCATTTACAATGTCGAATGGGATTGTCATCACACCAACTATCAATGGCCTGTTGGTGTTTTCCAACTTCTGAAACCATTGCCTCATTTTAGTAGCGATGGAATACTTTATTGGATGCAAGAGTGATCCTACAAGCAATGCCCACAGAAGTGGCTTAAAGAAGGGGTCCAACACCAAGAAAAGAGCGAATCCAACAGCGCAGCACGCAAAAAGTAAAAATATAGCAATTGCATTATAAAATGCATGTTTCAAAGGTTTTTCGTGACCTTGCGGCAGGCCACCGATCATGTGAAAAATGTTGTTGAAATGTGATCCTAAATTTTGTGAATTCTGCATTTTTAAATTTCATTCATTTATTTGAAGTGACAATTATTGCTTATAGCGACTAATACAACAACTTTTTAAATTATTTAAAAAAAACTTTAAGAACCATTTGAATGGACTATTTGACAGTTCCGCATTACGCACTACACAGCATAGAAAAGAGCTACACACACAGAATATAGGCTACACAGTCGGGGCTCTGGGCGTATTTTGACAGCGCAGAAACAGCTGTGCTCCGCGCAGCTGAATTTTTTCTATGGTACCGTATGTTAAGCCGCCTCTACACTACTAGCGAAGTCGGCCGAAGTGAAGCGAATACGTTAGTGTAGAGGGGTACTTCGTGCTACTTCGGCTCGCCGCGGACTTCCGACTTCCAAAAGTTGTCGGTTTTTGGGCCGAGTCAAAGGAATCGAAGTTCGTGCGAAGTACTATTCTATCGGGCAACTGAGTTTGATATACCGGAGTCGGGGGGGTGAGGTCAGAGGGGTCAGAGGTGATATAAAATCACGGTGTAGTAAACCGGCCGGGAGATCTCAGATCTACGTATGCCGGCGGTTACGCCCTCCCCTAGGTACAATCAAAACGTCAGGTGACTGACTAGGACACTGATATCTCGAGGCGGGTGAAGGGATATAAAAATAATAAAATCGAAACAATTTTACAAGTTTCTATATTGGACACTGTAGCAAATTAATTTACATGAAACATTAATCTTAACTTACATACGACGCAGCAAAGTGGTTACTAATTTAAAAATTACATGAACCCTAATTTAGAGGGAGAGGACCAAATTATAAACAAAGAAAGAAAAAAAAGACAAAACACATAAAAAATCTGATCTTACTGCTAAAATGTATGGTGACGAGATTAAATTAACACTTCGGTAGAAACAGGTGGGCGGAGAAAAAGTCTTTAGATCGGGGTAACCTGTTTCGGAGAGTTCGGCAAGTGTCTTCTTCGTGCTGCTTCGTGGTGGGCGGCGGCTTCTGGCGTCGGCGTCGTCCTCTGACTGTGTAGGCTACGTCGGCGGCTTCTGACGTCGGCGTCGTGGCGGTCGGTAGCGAGACGTCGCTTCTTTTGTCACTGGGCGTCGCGGCGGTACACTGTGCGTCGCGGTTTCTGATACGTCGTTTCTGGCGTCGCGATGCCGATTCGGTGGTCGCTACCGTTCGGACTTACTTTCTTCGAGAGTTACCAGGGTATTCGGCCGGACCGATTTTACGGGTCAGGCTAGAGTTCCTGGTCTCTCCACCTTCAGCTTCTAACTTCAACTCCTAACTCCAACTTCGACTCCTCAACTCGACTCCTCAACTCAACTTCCACTGGTTTCTCGGCGGCTGGCTTCGCCTTATATTCTCTTCTCGCCGGCCTGAGGCGTGACCGACGGTGGAAAGGGGGCATCCCTTAGCTCCCTATTGGTCCGGATGATGTAGACCGTCTCCCGGTCGGGCCGCTCTTGATCCACCCTCGTCGTCCATTGGCTTCCTCTGGGTCCATCCCAGGCCCCGATGGACGTTACTGGTTACGGGACCCGGCGTCGCATATGTTACGCCCCCTATTGTTCTCCCAGTTTGCGGCTAATCTCGATGCTTTTCTGGTATGTAGGCCTAAACACTTTGTTATTTCACGAACGCTTTGTTCACTGTTCATATCCCTATCCCGTCACCAAAACACATTGCAAAATGAATTAAACTTAAGGAAAATACTACGGTACAAATTGGCAAAGGCGGAAAATTGAAAACACAAATCCGCATCAACACTTTACCCGACATTACCCAAAAATAAAACTGCTTACATATACATACTTAATTAAATCGACACGCCAGACATATTTTTATCGAGCAGTTATTTCTACCATTATTGACTAATTACATGGGATTGACGCAGGGTTTCATTAGATCACAGTAAAATTCCTTGAGTATGCATTACAATATTAATCTTATCATTAAGTCGTCGGTTTGATTCTTACAGTAGGCCTCCCAATATTTAACGTTATTTATACATTACAACATTACAGGTCAACCCTTATCATTTTACATTGATTATCTTCGATACCTCCACAAAATCATTATTATTTGTTTTTCTTTTATATATGATACACCGGACGGCATTTAAAATTTACCACTCCGCATATTCTCTTCCTTTATTTTTCTTTTTAATTTTTTTTCTTTAACAATGACAACATGTACTTGATACTTAGTTTTATTTTTAATTTTAGCTTAAATAAAACAAGCTATCGTACTTCTTAGTTGGACCAAACCTACTTGTCAATATGTGACATAGAGATACAAAACAAAGGGCTAAAATTATACAGACATCGTGGCATTTCTTAGTGAATCAATTAACATAAAAACTTATTTACACGGGATACATGCTTCAAGCGGGTCCCCTAATGTTAATGTTCTGTATACATCTTTGTAATTTCTTTTGGGATTACAAAGTACATGAATTTGCATCAACGCCACTTTCCCGAAAGGAACTGCTTACATATACTAACATAATCAAATTCGATAAACATTTTTTTTTCAAGAAATTATGTTAAACCTTATTACTAGAAGAACAATTAAGAAAACTTGGCGTAAATTAATTAACGTAACATTATTTACACCTAAATAATGAAAATTCTTACTTCAACATGTAAGCTGGATTGAATGCAAAACGTTTTTTTTAGGACTTTCATTATACTAATCATTATCTTATCAAATCAGCTTTCTTCCACCCCTGGTATAAGAATATAGGAAAAGAATAAAAATAGAGAACACTAAAAAATTATATAAGCCACATTCCACCCGGCAGACAATTGAAAATTTTCCAAACAAGAATTATTTTGAGCTTTATTATTACTAGATTAAAACAACTATTTTAAAATAGACCGACAAATTATATTGCTTAAACGAGTAATCAAAACAATAATTGCATGTTTACAGATAGGTTATATACCTACAACCTACAAATTTGTATAAAAAAAAACACAATATTGGGAGCTTGAATAACTAATGACAAATTAACATTATTCTTAAAAATAATTAAAACTCACAAATTAACATTATTCAACTAGGTGTAATACATGAAAACATAAGACATGAAAGCCTCGATCTAAAGTAATATTAATGTTTATTCCAACACGGCATTTACTTATTTGCAATTAATTAAACTATTTTGTTACAACCCCGTGTGCTAAAATTCATTCTGCAGACAGATTTCAAAAACTAAAAAGTCGGAATCTTATATCTCTTCAACCGTGTTACATCTTTTCACGAGATAATATTCTATTACGTTATATATTATATATTACATCAATATCAAACATCGTCGGCAATAATACAATCAAATTTTTTCCTTTTGTTACGATCAATACATTTTCTATTATTTGCTACAAGTTAGATTAATTCGGGATGATCTCGTTATTATTTCAAATTGCAATGTCCCGTTCATTTCGATACTTAACAATAGAATACAGAATAAATGAGGAAACTACATATAAAACGAGTAACATCCACCTGCAGAGGTGGCCTGGGTTATCTAAACTCTCATTACCTTACTTAAATTAAACATATCAGTTGCTCATTAATTAGGTACATATTACATTGATATTATGATTCACCACTTTGCCTCAATTTCTAATTCGGCCTCTACCTTCTTAATTGATTGACCCCTGTTATCTTTATTGATAATGACCGCCTGGTCGTGCGTTGCGGGATCTTCGCGCCCTTATATTAATAATATGATTTATACGATCCTACATCTCGCGGATAGCGTCGCCATGTGGGAGATCGGTATGTCAGCGCTTTCTAAAACATCTCTATTGTCTGTCGAGGACAATAGTAAGTTTACTGCGACGACTTTCGGAATTATTATCTTGTTTTTCTAAAAAATGTCTTTCCCAAAACAATGGCGACTTCTCTAACAAACGCAGCTTTCTAAACCGTTGTCCCATGTGTTCGCATTTGGCCAAGATGTTCTTTCTATTGTTTAATCGGGGTTAGAGATATACGTCCCGCTGCAAGAAAAGGTTTACCGTTTTTACCCTTCCAAGATGTTACTTAAGAACAAAAGGTTGCGAACGTATTGCCCATCCTAACAAAAGGCCGTGCACTATTAATGTCTTCGGCGATTCGGCAACCCTAACTTTCTAATTCATTGTTTCATATGTTTTATGGCGGGCTATCCTAAGAGCGATCGTCCGTCGCAATGTTATTTTTTTGAACAATAGGTCACATATTTCGTCCTCGAACAAAAGATCGAACATGCCGGGGCTGTGACCACATGGCGCGTGATCTTCGAAACATGGGCGCTTTGATTTCGGTATTGCCCTAGGACAAAATTAATAACCTGGTTCGCGTCATATTCCGGTACATCAACACGCACCCCCCCGAGTTGACGCGAACCGGTTATTATTAGGCCACCTGATGTGCGTTCGATGGTCGCTAGCACTCCCTCTTCAGCATTAGCCCAGCGACCTAACCTATCGTTCCGCGCGAAGAGCCAAGGCGACAAAAACAAAAAAAAAATATCTCGGACTGACTCCTGACCTAGGGGTTATCAAACTATATTGGGGAACAGGGAAAACGGAAAAAAATCTCCAGCCTTCTGGCTTCCGGTGTCACTCATCTCCCTTCCGGTTATTACTTGCGTGCGTGCGTGTGTGTATGTGTGCGTTTTCCTATGCAGCCCTCCTCGCTCTTTTTCTCACTTCACTCCGGCGGGTCCATGTCGGCGCCCTGCCGACGATGGGGTCCGCGCCCGCGACCCCCCTTTCGGGTCCTTCCTCGCCTAACACGCCCTTGTGCTCCGGCGGTTTCCTTCGTCGTCTCCCCCTTATGCATCCATATCGGCGCCCTGCCGATGATGGAACCGTGTTCGTGACCGCTGCCTGGGTCCTCCGTCGTCTCATGCTCGTCTCGCTTCGTCCTACCTCGTCATCCCTGCGTCCGCATTCAGCGCTCTAGCCTTGCTGGACTCTGTTCTACGCCCGCTGCATATTCCGGCGCCACAACACATACAAGGAAACACACGCCGCACTAACGCGCCTCGCACTGAGACCGGTTTTGAACAAGGAGAATTATGAACATTTAAAAAAACCAATAATGCCTACATCGTCGCCTCGGCCACCTCGTATCCTATTTATCGCGAATTCCGAACTACGCCTCGCTTGGTACTTAAACCACTTCCGGTTCGATAGTAAATCTTAAACGACGAATAAAAAAAAAGACGGAAAAATAGAAAGTGGAGCCTACTCTATATTCAAGTGTACGATAACGAGAGAGAAAAAAAATACTCTGAATCTCCAGAGGCAGTAAAACATTACCAGTTGTCCTCAATGAGTGGGCACATTAGGACCTACACTAAACTCATTATCGTCAGCGACCGTAAACTCGACCTAAATATACATTTTTGAAGTACTCGGTCGGCCCCTCCTAATTAAGTAACAATGGGGTGTTATGGGGATTATCGGCGCCTGGGGCCGTTGACCCGCTATTTACTATTCCTAGCTCGAGTGCATCATAAAACAACCTTTCCCGGCGCCCACTGTCCGGGACGAAACCAAAATGGTTTGACTGTCGGCACACCGCTGTCATTTCGATAATCTATCGGAATATATTTTATTCTTACGTGTTAACTAATTTCTAATATCTCCACTTAATTCTAACTTATATAAACGAGAAAAAAATTAGAAGTGTTTCCGGGAAAAGAACTGCTGTTGTAATCGTCTGTACTTTACTTTAAATCTATTCTTACTACAATGTCTTTATTTTGGTGCCCCGATAAAATAACATTTTGGTATCCGGTTGTCTCCCCGGACATATCAAAACCGCGAAAAGATTCGCCGACTGTACAACGCTATCCGCCCTTCGTGAAATCCGCGGTTCTACTCGCGCCGCGAGCCTTATCGCGACAAAAATCGTCTGCAGGAAAATTACATAGTAACATATTCCTACTTGTGGCGGTTGGCGAAATCGTTCCCTTTCCGCGCACGATTTTCTTTCTTTACGGAACCCCATGATTAGGTGCACGATTCGTCACACGCAAGTTTATCATATGGTACCGACCGGGTAAGTTATTAGACTCGATTACTAGGTCTGTGGGCGCCAGGTACTTTAAGGTTGAAGTACCAACCGATTAGCTCGATTCTATTATCCCTCGTTTCACTCGCTAGATATCAGTGTCTTTAATCTAAATCTCAGGGTGGGATCCGCCAGAAAACCCTTTTCCGGCGTGCTTTATACGCACGAGCCCCGCGTTGGAAGCGCCACTTGATATACCGGAGTCGGGGGGGTAAGGTCTGAGGGGTCAGAGGTGATATAAAATCACGGTGTGGTAAACCGGCCGGGAGATCTCAGATCTACGTATGCCGGCGGTTACGCCCTCCCCTAGGTACAATCAAAACGTCAGGTGACTGACTAGGACACTGATATCTCGAGGCGGGTGAAGGGATAGAAAAATAATAAAATCGAAACAATTTTACAAGTCTCTATATTGGGCACTGTAGCAAATTAATTTACATGAAACATTAATCTTAACTTACATACGACGCAGCAAAGTGGTTACTAATTTAAAAATTACATGAACCCTAATTTAGAGGGAGAGGACAAAATTATAAACAAAGAAAGAAAAAAGACAAAACACATAAAAAATCTGATCTTACTGCTAAAATGTATGGTGACGAGATTAAATTAACACTTCGGTAGAAACAGGTGGGCGGAGAAAAAGTCTTTAGATCGGGGTAACCTGTTTCGGAGAGTTCGGCAAGTGTCTTCTTCGTGCTGCTTCGTGGTGGGCGGCGGCTTCTGGCGTCGGCGTCGTCCTCTGACTGTGTAGGCTACGTCGGCGGCTTCTGACGTCGGCGTCGTGGCGGTCGGTAGCGAGACGTCGCTTCTTTTGTCACTGGGCGTCGCGGCGGTACACTGTGCGTCGCGGTTTCTGATACGTCGTTTCTGGCGTCGCGATGCCGATTCGGTGGTCGCTACCGTTCGGACTTACTTTCTTCGAGAGTTACCAGGGTATTCGGCCGGACCGATTTTACGGGTCAGGCTAGAGTTCCTGGTCTCTCCACCTTCAGCTTCTAACTCCAACTTCAACTCCAACTTCAACTGGTTTCTCGGCGGCTGGCTTCGCCTTATATTCTCTTCTCGCCGGCCTGAGGCGTGACCGACGGTGGAAAGGGGGCATCCCTTAGCTCCCTATTGGTCCGGATGATGTAGACCGTCTCCCGGTCGGGCCGCTCTTGATCCACCCTCGTCGTCCATTGGCTTCCTCTGGGTCCATCCCAGGCCCCGATGGACGTTACTGGTTATGGGACCCGGCGTCGCATATGTTACGCCCCCTATTGTTCTCCCAGTTTGCGGCTAATCTCGATGCTTTTCTGGTATGTAGGCCTAAACACTTTGTTATTTCACGAACGCTTTGTTCACTGTTCATATCCCTATCCCGTCACCAAAACACATTGCAAAATGAATTAAACTTAAGGAAAATACTACAGTACAAATTGGCAAAGGCGGAAAATTGAAAACACAAATCCGCATCAACACTTTACCCAACATTACCCAAAATAAAACTGCTTACATATACATACTTAATTAAATCGACACGCCAGACATATTTTTATCGAGCAGTTATTTCTACCATTATTGACTAATTACATGGGATTGACGCAGGGTTTCATTAGATCACAGTAAAATTCCTTGAGTATGCATTACAATATTAATCTTATCATTAAGTCGTCGGTTTGATCCTTACAGTAGGCCTCTCAATATTTAACATTATTTATTCATTACATCGTTATAGGTCAATCCTTATCATTAACATTGATTTAACGTTATTTATACATTACATCATTACAGGTCAATCCTTATCATTTACATTTAAAATTTACCACTCCGCATATTCTCTTCCTTTCTTTTTCTTTTTAAATTTTTTTTCTTTAACAATGACAACATGTACTTGATACTTAGTTTTATTTTTAATTTTAGCTTAAATAAAACAAGCTATCGTACTTCTTAGTTGGACCAAACATAATTGTCAATATGTGACATAGAGATACAAAACAAAGGGCTAAAATTATACAGACATCGTGGCATTTCTTAGTGAATCAATTAACATAAAAACTTATTTACATGGGATACATGCTTCAAGCGGGTCCCCTAATGTTAATGTTCTGTATACGTCTTTGTAATTTC
Source organism: Agrypnia vestita (assembly GCA_016648135.1). Taxonomy (NCBI): domain Eukaryota; kingdom Metazoa; phylum Arthropoda; class Insecta; order Trichoptera; family Phryganeidae; genus Agrypnia; species Agrypnia vestita. The sequence goes on along the minus strand of JADDOH010023502.1, from coordinate 21,484 downwards.
TTTTGGGATTACAAAGTACATGAATTTGCATCAACGCCACTTTCCCGAAAGGAATGCTTACATATACTAACATAATCAAATTCGATAGACACTTTTTTTTTCAAGAAATTATGTTAAACCTTATTACTAGAAGAACAATCAAGAAGACTTGGCGTAAATTAATTAATGTAACATTATTTACACCTAAATAATGAAAATTCTTACTTCAATATGTAAGCTGGATTGAATGCAAAACATTTTTTTTTGGACTTTCATTATACTAATCATTATCTTATCAAATCAGCTTTCTTCCACCCCTGGTATAAGAATATAGGAAAAGAATAAAAATAGAGAACACTAAAAAATTATATAAGCCACATTCCACCCGGCAGACAATTGAAAATTTTCCAAACAAGAATTATTTTGAGCTTTATTATTACTAGATTAAAACAACTATTTTAAAATAGACCGACAAATTATATTGCTTAAACGAGTAATCAAAACAATAATTGCATGTTTACAGATAGGTTATATACCTACAACCTACAAATTTGTATAAAAAAAAACACAATATTGGGAGCTTAAATAACTAATGACAAATTAACATTATTCTTAAAAATAATTAAAACTCACAAATCAACATTATTCAACTAGGTGTATGTAATATATGAAAACGTAAGACATGAAAGCCTCGATCTAAAGTAATATTAATGTTTATTCCAACACGGCATTTACCTATTTGCAATTAATTAAACTATTTTGTTTCAACCCCGTGTGCTAAAATTCATTCTGCAGACAGATTTCAAAAACTAAAAAGTCGGAATCTTATATCTCTTCAACCGTGTTACATTTTTTTTTCGAGATAATATTCTATTACGTTATATATTATATATTACATCAATATCAAACATCGTCGGCAATAATACAATCAATACATTTTTTATTATTTGCCACAAGTTAGATTAATTCGGGATGATCTCGTTATCATTTCAAATTGCAATGTCCCGTTCATTTCGGTCCTTAGCTACATATAAAACGAGTAACATCCACCTGCAGAGGTGGCCTGGGTTATCTAAATTATCATTACCTTACTCAAATTAAACATATCGGTTGCTCATTAATTAGGTACATATTACATTGATATTATGATTCACCACTTTGCCTCAATTTCTAATTCGGCCTCCACCTTCTTAATTGATTGACCCCTGTTATCTTTATTGATAATGACCGCCTGGTCGTGCGTCGCGGGATCTTCGCGCCCTTATATTAACAATATGATTTATACGATCCTACATCTCGCGGATAGCGTCGCCATGTGGCGGATCGGTATGTCAGCGCTTTCTAAAACATCTCTATTGTCTGTCGAGGACAATAGTAAGTTTACTGCGACGACTTTCGGAATTATTATCTTGTTTTTCTAAAAAATGTCTTTCCCAAAACAATGGCGACTTCTCTAACAAACGCAGCTTTCTAAACCGTTGTCCCATGTGTTCGCATTTGGCCAAGATGTTCTTTCTATTGTTTAATCGGGGTTAGAGATATACGTCCCGCTGCAAGAAAAGGTTTACCGTTTTTACCCTTCCAAGATGTTACTTAAGAACAAAAGGTTGCGAACGTGTTGTCCATCCTAACAAAAGGCCGTGCGCTCTTAATGTCTTCGGCAACCCTAACTTTCTAATTCATTGTTTCATATGTTTTATGGCGGGCTATCCTAGGAGCCATCGTCCGTCGCAATGTTATTTTTTCGAACAATAGGTCACATATTTCGTCCTCGAACAAAAGATCGAACATGACCGGCTGTGACCACATGGCGCGTGGTCTTTGAAACATGGGCGCTTTGATTTCGGTATTGCCCTAGGACAAAATTAATAACCTGGTTCGCGTCATATTCCGGTACATCATGGTCCTGTACACTTAAGGCCGAGGTTGGCCCAGTGTGCACTAAAATTAAATACATATACGATTTATCAGGCAGGGCGGTTATGTATGAAATGGTGGGGATAATTTTAGTGTTTCTTGAAAATCTTGTTAGGAAAGGCGAAGTGTTTGTGAAAGTAATATTATTGATCATATTACCTGTATAGTTTTTATGTGTATTTTTGATGTTATTCTTCTTTTGACACATTTAGGTAAAAATTTTCATTGAAACGAAAGTCGTTATTCACTTTTGGTACATAATTTTCGAATTTATTGAGAGTTTCGTCGCTATTGAAGCTATTGTTTACTTATTATGAGATCATACTGTTGAAAATTATTTATTTTTATTTAAGTTTCATCACGCTCTCGCGTTTTTAATGCAAAAAGTTCAATTACAATACTGCATTAGAGGTATCAATATTATTACTGCCGTAGGTAGTAAAAATTTAAATGAGTTGGAATGTTGATACTCCAACATAATTTATGACATGAGACCTCTTATAGAAATACCGAATGTTAATTCTTTCTTACAAAAAATTAATCAGAAATTTTGAAAAAAAAATGCGAACTTTGATTTCGCATATCTCCATAACTATTGATATTAGGTCATGGTTACTTTTACATTTTCTACTTATAATCAAAGCAGGAATATAGTCATGCGTGGTTATTAATATTTTCCAAATATCCCTGTGTATTTTAAATTAAATGAATGGTATATATATTTTATTTTATTTATTTTTTGTTAATTATGAAAGAATAACAATAAGTAAAATTTTCTAAAAATGTCTTCTTCTTCTTCATCAGCCTTTATTTCTCCACTGCTGGATATAGGCCTCTTCATACACTTCCATCCTTCCTTGTTGTTTGCTAATTGTAGCCATTTCTTTCCCCCCACAGCGGCTATATCGTCGGCCCATCTCTTTTGAGGTCTTCCGATGTCTCTTTTATTCTCCCAATGACTTCATTTCAGAACTCTGGGAGGCCATCTTGTAGCATCCTACCTTGCAACATGTCCTGTCCATTGCCATTTTAGCTTCGCTACACGATCCACGATATCCAAAACTCTAGTTCTGCGCCTAATTTCGTCATTTCTAATTCCATCTCTTAGGCTAACTCCAAGCATGGATCTCTCCATGGATCGTTGTGTGCATATGAGCTTTTCTATACTTTTCTTTGTAAGGGCCGTAGTCTCCACTCCATACGTCATCACTGGCAGTATGCATGATTCAAAGGCTTTTATTTTTAGGCTAATTGGGATCTCTTTGTTCTCGAAAATATGTTTGAGTTTGCCAAAAGCAGCCCAGCTCATTCCTGTTCGTCTTGGCAATTCTGCTGTTTGGTTCTCTTTGTCCATTTTTATCTTGTGTCCTAGGTATATATATTCATCTACTATTTCAATATTATTATTATTGATATATTGATGATTTTGTTCTCTAGACCCAATTTTTTTGTTTTCTTTGCATTCATCTTAAGACCAACTTTGCTCGAAGCCTCGTGTAGTTCTTTTATCATTATACCTAATTCTTTGATATTTTTACTTACAACTACTATGTCGTCAGCAAATCTTAGGTGACTTAAATATGTGCCATCTATCTTCACATCTTTGTACCTAAAAATGTACCTGATAATAATAAATTCGAAAGTATTTTTTTAGTATATTCAAGAACACGTTCATATTTGTGAAGTTGTAATTTTTCAGAACAAAGTTCTGTGAAATTTGAAAATCAAATTAATTAGTAAGACATACAGAAAAATCTAATTCACGAAAAAATATTAGGTTACTACGGGATCCGAACCCAGATCATCTCCTTTCCGGGGCCGGTGCTCTGACCACTAACCTATAGCAACCCTCTATGTTTCCGTGAATATATCGACTTTATATGTAGTTCTTATTATTATTAATTGATTAATTTTTATTTTTGTCCATAGAGCAATTCACTTTTTTGATACGGTAGTTGAAATTATTTTGCAATGCCACCGCTAGATGGATTTCAAAATTAATTGAATAATTCATTTTATCTGGACATACATTTATACAACAGATATCATATATATTCAAGAACACATTCATATTTGTGAAGTTGTAATTTTTCAGAACAAAGTTCTGTGAAATTTTTAAATCAAATTAATTAATCAATTAGAAAGACATACAGAAAAATCTAATTCACGAAAAATATAAAATAAAATAAAAATATAAAAATATTAGTTTACTAATCCCAGTAGTAACCTAATATTTTTTCGTGAATTAGATTTTTCTGAATGTCTTTCTAATTGATTAATTATTTTTTTAGTATTGTAGCGGAATTATCTGTAACTAAATAAAAAATAAATTAATAGTTCGCGGCTTACCTATGACGCCAGCCATTAATTTACGCCCCCTACGTTCGACGTTTAACAGGCTTTTTATTATATATAAATAAATATTATTTAAATTATGTTTGTGATTTTTCACGAGCAGGTATATGGTATGTAATATATGTAAATCTAGTATACTTTTGATGGTCTAAGGAGAACCAGACGTGGCTAAGTTAGTCAGTCGCTGCGTTGCTGTAGGTAGGTACTGCGCGACCGGGGTCCGAGCCCCGTACCTGCCGTGTCTGTAATTTCGATTTTTTAGCTTCGAATTCGAATGAAATTATTATATTTAGATATTATTGGAACAGTAAATAATGATCAAGTGCATTTCGTGGTCTCGCATTTTCGCTACATGCCTCGCTTCATGCTACCGACAAAACCCTCCATAATATATCAGTTTACAAAACTATCCATAGGTATATACACATTTATATACAACTATGGTTTATAAAAATGTCATAGAAGTATTGTAAAAGTTTGTAATATTGTTAATAGCTACATCTTCGTAGAACTGCCATTTAATTAATGGGTAGCTAGGAATGCATTTAATTTCAGAACTTTTGACACACGTCTAGCATGATGCGGAAAATAATACATTAATAACTCGTACCGACCTTTTGATCGTAATTAATAGATCAATCAGATATTGAATTTTCAATCGATGATATTTAATTTTTTATTTTAATTAATACAAAATATTTTTAATCAGCGATTGTAATTTTGTTTAATTGAAAACTGTCTCTATTTTGGCAATAAACTCGTCGCCGGGCATGAATGATTGCTATATTTTATAAATAATTAAAGAAATTTCATATTAGTTTGAAAATATGGAAATATAAATTAAAAAGACAAAAATTTTTTTTTAGGTACTTACGAAGGAAAAATATTCTTAACTAACGATCAAACAACCCGTTTATTCAAAACTATTTTTTTCAATATTCTGCATTATGGTAAAACATCAAACGACCGGCCCTGAATTGACCTAGAACTCTGGAGATAGATCATCATAACAATAATCAGTAATTTCATCTGACTAATAGTAATCTGTAATCTGAAGAATAATATAAAGTATAATAAAATAATAAAGTAATCTGAAGAATTTAAGGACAATTGCCATGGCATTTTGGTAATTCTGAGCTTATATTTCGTAGGTTCTATGTATACCCAAATGTTAATTGACATGATATTTTCCCTTTACAAATCTATACTTCGATAGATCTGACCCAAATTTTGTATTGTGAAAAATAAAGGTGTCATTCACTTTTTCCGCCTTTATAACACTTCCTTCCCTCCCTCGATAGATTTTATTATACATACCGTTAGACAGATCTGACCCAAACTTTGTACCTATGCTTATTTTTTAAGAACCGGCGGACAACATTTACTCTGTCCCATTTACCCCACCAACTCCCTACCGATATATTTTCTATACAAATTTAAACCGTTTGACCGATCCGATCCAAAACTTGCATGCTTATTCTTTAGGACCTGGCGGAAAACAAAAGTCACATTCCTCTCCGATATTCTATCCTCTACACAAATCTATACCATTTGACAGATCTGACACAAATTTTACATAAATATTTTTAGGACCTTACGGAAAACATAGGTACCATCTTCCCTCCCACCATTTACCCCCCTAACCCTCCCCTGGTATATTCTCTATATAAATCTTCACCGATTGTAAGATCTGACCCAATTTCGCATATTTATTCATACCCAGAGAAAATCACAGGCCACATTTCCTCCTCCCTTTACCCCACCACCTACCCCCATACCAACTCTTTACCTCCACCCTTTCCCCGATATACATTTCATACAAATCTACATCGTTTAACAGGTCTGATCTAAATTTTGCAAAGTTATTTTAGGACCCGGTGGAAAAATATATTTCCCCCCTCCCATCGACCTCCATCCTTACAGTTGCCGGCAAACTTCTTGAAATTCTTTGAAGTAGTGGGGGAATGCGTAGAAGACAAAATTTGGGTCTCTTTGGTGGAATGGTACATGCGCAAACTTCCCCCCACTACGCCGTAAAATTTCAAGATGTTTGCCGGCTACTGTACGTGGGCAACACCGAGTACGGACCACTAGCATTTAATATAACTCATAACGGCAATCATAATGGCCGCATATGGTAAACACTGATTGCTCTCTTGTAATAGGTAATTAATGAAAATTTCAAGGCGTATTAAGCCCGGTTGTTTCAAGTTGGATTAAAGTAAAATTTCGTTTAAAGCATAGATTTTTACGGAAACGGATCGTTTGATTGGTGGAGAACGCAAAAATCTATGCTTTAAACGAACGCTTACTTTGATCCAACTTGAAACAACCGGGCCAGTCTCTTTCCATAAACAAGTACCTACTTACACCACTGCTGATCGAAGTGATATTAAAAGGAAGCTTCCGTTTATATGTTGATTCTTCGTTAAATGTCCGAGGGCATCGTTTTTTTTTACATCCAAATTACTACTAAACCACCTTGAAGCAGAGTTTTTCAAACTTTAAAATAACCCTAATTTTCTTTGAAACGCATTTCACTGGTGCATGCCACATTTCATAAAAATAATTAGGGATTTGAACGCTATTGTAAATATGTCATATTTTTGCACATCATTAGTTCTACTACGTACCATAAAATCATCTCTGTGTTTTACAATGAAAAGTGATACTATGCATTTGATACATTTTTTTAAAATTGAGGCAGGAATATCCATTTTAAAATGTGATTGTTTTTTTATAAGAAATATGAAAAAATAATAATAATTTGTCATGCTATCATGAAAAATAATAGCCTTTAATACTTACAGTACTATTTGAATTACGTGAAAAAAATTAGAAACCACATTATCTCAGAATACTTGCATGGAAAGGTAAGATAGTTTTGCACTCGGGGTGCGATTTATGGATATGTAGGTACTTAATAAAATATGTATTCATCATGGTACTAACCGGTACGACATGTTTTTAAATTTTTTTTTTAATAAAATGGAGATGTGAACACGGAATACGTGTCACATCAATATTCTTACTATTTTAAAACTAAGCTAAACGCTTGTGCTATGAAAATAGGGCTAACTTGCTGGTCTGGAGTGAGGTTCGAACCCGCGACCTTTGATCACGAGGCGAGAGTCCTAACCACAAGACCAACAAGATGCTTGGTCACATCAACAAATTTTTAATAACAAATGTTCCAAATAATGAAAACTGAGTGCACTATTTGTGTCGTCTATTATAAATGACTAATAATTATAAAAATAAAGTAAATATTTTCACAAAAAGTAATAGTGGAATTACGTACTTATCTACTTCCTCAAATATTTTGTACGCCTACCACAGTTTAAGAAACACTTCCCTGTAGTGACAATTTCTGACGCAGCTTTAATCAGTGATTTTCTTTGATTTAGTAGCGACCAGAAATTGATTTTTCCATGACAAGCATCGGCGCTTGCATAAACCAGACAGATGTGTAGTTTGATAAGACGTTCGGTTTTAGGGCGATCGGTCGCGCCTCTTCATGTCGGTTGAGCCGGTCTGCGGTGCGGATGGATGGCGTGATGAGCATTGGTTAACAGGTTTTAGGTTTTTATCAAATAGTTGCTAAAGATACCAGTTTCCAAGTGTCGGAGATGTGTGCATTCAACATTATTTATCGAGGAATCCAACATTTTTTTCAAATCCTTACCGGTCTTGAATTCCTGGTCACTAATTGCCACGTAAACATTAGTTTGTAAAGGTCATTGTAATAATTATTTGACACAATATTCACACATTGGGAAATCCTCACTAGCGTGTAGTCTTGTGTATGTATTCATGACTGTGTACATAAAGCTGTATCTGCGTAGGTATTATTGACAACACTTTTAAGAATTATATGTGAAGTATTGCATATGATGCACGACTTTAAAATAAATTTTTCGAAATAATGTTTTTATTTGCTCTCATTCATGCAATGAATTTATTTATTCGTAGGTAAATTTTCCAAATGGTACAGGCACGGTTGGAAGTAGGTATATAAAACTAACGAGCCAAAATAAAAATATGGTTATTTTGAAAATACGGCCAACTATGGCTAATTGTAAATTTAAGGCACTTTAAAACTAAACGGATATAAATTTGGGATAATTTGACTTTGATACGTAAAATTTGATCCAAAATTCTACAGCAATATTAGAAAATCAGTCAGTTTTGTTTAAAAAAACAAATTGTAATGTTTCTCTGTAGGTATTTGAATTCAGCCTTACTATATAAAATTTTACAAAAAGTAGATTTGTGAACAATAGATACCAACGTTTATAAAATTCTATTTATTTTTATTTTATGTAAATAAATACATTCAAAATGAAATACCTAAATACAGTTACATGTCTGTTCTCCACAGTTAAGTTTGAAATGAAAAATTTCCATTTGATTTATTCCTGAATAATGAATAGAAAACAGTTTTTAGTTCTTGGTAAGATCAATTGTGATTATGATGGAGTTCGGGCTGGATTTTACATTATGCCAATGATGGCGTGAATAATCTTTCGCCATGTATTCCAGTCCGTGGTATTTTGCAGTCCAGAAATTGGCTCTCCATCGTCTAGCTCTGATTCCTTCAACATTCCACTGGAATATATATAATACAATCTACCATCGTACTAATGTCGTGATTGTATCAAACATAGATAATAGGAAACGATGATCATACGCCGCTGTTTCTTACATTGAAATTTTGTAATAATTTAATTTCAATGTTGAATATACTCAACTGTTATTGTGTGACATTGTCTTTCATGTTGACGGTGTTACGTTTGACAGGTTTGGAATCAACGAATCAGAAACCTCTAAACTGTGAACAAACGTTATAAAAGCAAAGCCAGCAATATCCGAAAAATTTTAAAAATGTTTTGAATGCAGTCATCGAGGATTTCTAGTTAAGAATGCACTGAATTCGAGATTTTATATATCCATTCATTCCAAAAACACGTTTCCTATAAATTTATAGACCATATTTCCTATAAAATTTCGAATTTAGTACATTCTAAATTAGTAATCTTCTATAACTGCGTTACAATTTTTTTGGATATTGCTGCCTTTGCTTTTATAACATATACTTACAAAACCTAGTGAAAGAGTTGGGAATGAATAAGAATCTTAATTTTTTATTTATAAGGTTCTTTTAAATTTTATAGTAAGTAGGTATCTACTTTGACCGTTCGCGCGGCCTCGAGAGTGCTAGTAACCACGAATGTGTGAATGAAACAAAAGTACTAAAGTAATAATTTCATTTACAACGAAATTTAAATTATGTTTGGTATACCGAAAGGTATATAAAAAAACTCTTTTCTTTGTGTGCATCACAAGGTCGCAAGTGTAAAATAATTTTATAATTTCTTAAAATGATGAATTTTCTTCAGTGCGCTGAGTTTAAATGTGGTAACATGTCACTTAAATATTTCGTTTTCAATGCGCCGTTATAGTTCTGTTATTATGCGGTTGGGTCTATTTTCTTCTTCGAAAAAAATGCAAACTGTTTCTCATAATCGCCATGTTAAAAATAAACATGATTATTTTTTTATAACTTTTCCTGTAAGTTGGCAAATGATTTTTTGATGATGTTGTTATTTGGTCTTCGGAAACAGTTAAAATCAAAACTAGATAGAAGAAACACCAAAATTTTATTCTACAAAACCATGATAAACAAACATGAAAACTGGGTATTATGAAAGCCCCAGAGGAATCCATTGCAGCAATTGAGAGAACAGCAAAGTCTACGGTCCTGTGAGAGATCATAATGGTTGGCGTAGTAGATATAACAAAGAACTGCATGACATGCATGGAGAGCCCGATGTGATCAGTTCCATTAAGGTGAGGCGCTTGAGATAAGCTGGTCACGTCATCAGAATGGACAGCGACAACCCTGTAAAACGCCTCATACTCTTCACACCGCAAGAACGAAGAAGACCAGAAAAGCCCAAACTGCGATGGATTTACTCTGTCAGCGCTGATACACCCATATTACGACTACCAAACTGGAAGACAAAAGCAACGGACAGAGAAGAATGAAGGAAACTTCTGGATTCAGGTCCACCCAGGGCTGTTAAGCTTATGATGATGAAGTTATTTGTTTTACTACTAATTCATCTACCACGCAACAACGCAAGGGTGTCGCTGAAATTACTGTACAGAAAAAGATGATTAAAAATTAAAAAAAAAAAATTGGTACATATAAATTTGTTTCATATGCACTCATTAATTTCTTCGTCCACAGGGTGTTGGGGAAAAATTATATGCATTATGTTATTATGTAGTTGCATTCCTATTTCTCTCTATCTCTCTCGTCCATTAAGTGTTGGGATGACAGAACAACTGTCTTGTTATTTTCAGAATATGATAGAAAAAATCTCGGTCTATATTATTGATAGATATAGGTATAGATAGGTGGTAACTGCGAACCAGAAATCAAACGAAGCGAGGAAAATTTAATGTTTAACTGTCAACTTTGAAAGCAAGGAAAAGAAATTGGGTTGATAACCTTTCAATTTCAATTCAATTTATTTATTTTTATGTGAAATTTACATCACAAACATATGTTTAATTCGTAAATGTTATAAATAAGTGAGAAAATATACAAGCAACAAAAAATCAAACATATATAAATTCACTCATACCAAAGGTGTAGGAGAATCCTGCTCCGGAAAACCGTCTCAGAGACATGGAACAAATCAATGTAAAGATTAATATCGTTCAGCATAGCAGTAGCTCTTCCGATGGGCATAACCATTGGCAAGTTGGTTCCGTATATTGGAATGTGAAACAATCTATGCTGACACTGTCTAAGGTCAACATACAAAGTAATGCTCCGGAACGGAATCAGGAACATACTCGTACAAAGTAATGCTCAGCATAATTTCAGTATTATCGATCACACCGCGCGACAATCGATAAAAATGCTTAATCAGATACACATTCCCTCTTGTCTCTAAATTATTGTAGCCAAGCCTTTATACCATGGAGAGCGAGACGCATAAAGTCTTAATTCTGCAGGACCTGCAAATCAAAAATATACCTGCAACAATAACACCAAAACAAATCTTTCATTTTTTTATATCTAGCGAGAGAAGAGAAGTTCTTGCGAAGTCTTGTTCTTGAAGCGAGCTAACAAATATATCGAGTGTCGAAAAATAAAAAACATTTCGACATTTGACATAGTTGGAATATTCAAAAGAGAATAAGTATTTTAAATATATTTAATACAGTATCGTAAAACTGCACGGAAAGTTTTATTTTTAAACGATATTTAATAGACCGGTTAAACTACCACATTGAATTATTTATGGTTTTTGTGTTTAGTTCCTAGAACTCTGTTTATTTTTAATAGACTTTAAAACAAATTAAATTTTAATTAAAATAAATACCACATTGAACGCAGAAAAGCACCATTCTGACATACGTGAAGAAAGGTTTAAAATATGAAAATATTATAAGTAATGAGAAAATTGCTAATACCAAGGAACCAGGAAAATACGGCGCTGTTTTACTGCAAGTTTAAAGTTTTTATTGGTATTACAATGAAATATCTACTTTGTCGAATATATTTTCGCAATAAATGTTGATATTTATGTGATTGATCTCGTGTAATCGATTAATTCAGTGCAATCGTTTTATGTTTCAGAGCCCATTGCCCCTTCGGCACGATAGATACTAACAGTCAATATTATAAGCACATTGCTTTAATTTTTTTTCCATAAATCTATCATGTCCTATTTACATATTATGAATACCCTAATTCAACAGACCAAATAAAAAATTATAGAAATATTTTTCGTTGAATAAATTTGGTAATGTTTATTTGACTAAGTTTAATATTTTTTGTACTAGGTATTCGAGCTCCGATAGGCAGAAGATTACGACCTTAATCAAAGTGTTTAATATGACCATATGAAGCGAGTTTTTAGAAGTTATCAATATCGCAACCAGAATTTTTAAATCCGATTTTGGGAAAGGACGTGAAATTCCTCCAAACGGATTAAAAGATTACAGTTTAACCCGCGAGCACTCGCGCTATGAGCATTTTGCTCACGGTAAATTTTGTATTCTAAATTTATTTTAATTTTAATTAAATTTTAAATTTTGTCAAAAACAATTTCTTGAGTCTCGTACATTCAGTATTTGAGTTTTATACGTCCCCCCTCCCGCGGTTAAAATTGCCCTCGCGACAGTGCCATCCAGTTCGCTGGGTCACCGTCGCACGGCGATTTGCTCATCGCGCGAGTGACGACGTAAGGACTTAATAAAGTCAATAAAATATTCCAAATATTAAATAAACTGTGTTTGATGTTTCTCATTATTAATTTTATTGTAAATATTGTAATGTAGGTATATATAAAATATATATATTTTTGTTGATGGATGAACGAGATCAACGTAATTTGGCGTGGTTAGAAGAAGACTACGAAGAAGATGTTAAAGATCCGTCTTTTATGTGTTAAAGATCCGTCTTATATGTGATCATTATGTGATTAAAGTTGTATTTACGATGAAGATTAATGTTTCTTAATTAGAATGATAAGAAAGTTGATTTTTGTTAAATTTTTCTTTATTTTCTTAATAGTACCTTAGTAAACTGGCTAAATTAAAGTTTTACTTTTTGTTATAAAAATGAAAATTTATAATATATTTAATACTTAATAAATATAAATGTAACAAAACTATAAGTGTTTTATTATAAAAACCATAATAACAATCACGATTTTTGGGATTAACGTATATTTTTAACCATTTAATATTTGTGAGCAAAGTGCTCTACACGCGGGTACCCATGTAATTTTTATTGGCGCGAGTTCTCGCGGGCTTAATAAAAAAGTTAACCGATGTAATAATATTGAAAGTGAAACATCACGGCATGGACGTAACGGCTAAAAATGCACAAGTTGGTTTATAGACATTTAATAAACATTTTAAACAGATTTTCAGAATAAAAAAATTAAAATTACGAAAAATGCCTTCCTGTAAAACGAGTAAGTTGTGGATTACTATGTTTTGCCGACCATTGATCTACATGGATTAGGCTTCTGAGAAAAATACTCATAAATGAATAACAATTTTAATTGTTTCACATAAAACGCACATCTAAAACACAGAAACTGATGAATGTTTCTTACCTCACGAAGTGTCTAGGATATAACATGATATTTAAATGTCGAAATAGAAAACCTTGACCGAAGATGTCCTTCAAAAAAAATATAATCAGATCCAATCCTGTTTGAAATTTGAATATGTATTTATTTTCCCAAACGAATGGGCGAACATGTATTTAAAAACTATTCGATTTTATGAATATATTTGGAGTTTGCGAGACCGAAAGCGACTTTGATGATAATGTATTTAAAACTATTGAATAAAAGTTATCGAATATAAAAAGTGAAGGTGATGTCAAACGAGATGGGAGTTATGGTAATCATAACCAGTTCGCAGGCATTCGGCGATGACCACCGGTTGGCCTTGGCTGGATTTCATTCGTCAGCCAAATTAGTATTCCAGCCAATAAAAACTACCAAAATAGTAAAAAAGAACGATTGATGGGAATTTTATTGAAAACGTATTATAAAACTAACATTTAGATTTTTAGGTATTCACCTTTCATTTTAATTGATAGTGATATTGCTTTTCGTGTAGAAATATGAAGTATTAAATGCAACTATTTGGATAGCTACTATTTGGATTCTTCTCTCTCCTTCTGCCACATCTATGTTCTCTGTCTTCTAGCACAGCACCCCAACAATTGAAGTAATTTACATCACTAGGCAATTAATATTACGCGGACGCCACTCTGGCGCGTGTTCAGAATAATATTACACATTTTTAATTAAATGTTAATAAACTGCACGCTTTTTAGCATTGCATATTGACATATTAATATCTCAGAGTTACAGCATGGTATAGTTAGAGAATAAAAAATAAGTATCAAGAAAAAAGTTTGGGGTGTATAATATTTTGGGATATTTTATGTAATTTTTACAATCGAAGAATTTCGGTAATATTCAGAATTTAATTAATATATGTAACTCGTCCAATATATGTATTAGTTCAAAAATAATTACACCTAAACTTGCGGCCTTAAGTTGAAAATAAATTTGTTGGGAAAAACAAAGGTTCCATTTGTTTGCAAAGCCTCTAATTAAAATGATGTTTCCATTTAATCAAGGCTGGGATGGATAGGATGCCTAGCGAAGAAATGTGGCATATTTTTTCCGTCGGGAATAAGTATGCAAAATTTGTGTCCAATCGTCATGTCAATGTCAAGGGGTGTATATTAGTACAGAAAATATATCTAGGGAAGGGATGGGTTAGAGGGAGAAGAGGAAATGTCGTCTATATTATCCGACTGGTTCTAAAGAATAAGTATACAAAATTTGGGTCAGATCGGTCGAACGGTACAGATTTGCATGGAAAATATATAAGAGGAGGTGGGTGGGGTAAAGAGTGAGGGGGGAAATGTCATCTATGTTACCCACCCGATCCCTAAAACTAGGTGTCAACATTTGAGTCAGGTCCTAAAGAATAAGTTTCCAAATTTTGAGTCCGATCGGTCGAATGGTACAAAATTGCATTGAAAATATATCAGGGAGTGGGGAAGGAGTAAAGGGAGAGGGAGGAAATATCGCCTTTGTTACCCGTTTGCATTGAAAATATATGAAGACTCCTTGGGAAAAACAATGAATGCCAAAAAAATGTTTTTTAGAGAAAAACAGTCTTTTATAGTTTCATAGTTATATTATTTTCATTTATGCTCTTTTTATATAAATATTGAATGAACATATTATTATATAAACATATATACAAATGTATGCACTGTCAAATTGACAAAGACGTTTTCAAATTGACAAGAACGTTCGGCGGGCAGATATTTCTGTTTCTTGCGATGGATTAACAGATGTAAATTGAACTATTACAGCGGACCACGACGGTTTTACCCAATTCTAATTTAATGTATAAAATAATACCCCAAAAAGTCAACAGATGGCATTAAAAGGTCAGTTTCACAAAAAAGTGACATTCATTGTTTTTCCCGAGGAGCCTTCATCTGAGGGTGAGAGGAAGGGGTAAAAGGGTAGGGGGAAAATGTCGCCTATGTACAAATAAGTTTCCAAATTTTGAGTCCGATCGGTCGAATGGTACAGATCTGCATCGAAAATTTATCAGGGGGAGGGGAAGAGGTAAAAGAATAGGGGGGGAATGCTGCCTATGTTACCCGCCGAATCCTAAAGAATACATTTCCAAATTTTAAGTCCCATCAGTAGAAAGGTACAGATTTGCATTGAAAATAGGTATATCAGGGGTGGGGAAGAGGTAAAAGGGGAGGGGGGAATGCATAAGTATGTAAAAAAAAAGTCGAATCGGCATCGGCACGACAATATTCGGCACGACAAACGGTGTGCATTTGAATAGAGAACAGACATACAGCCAGACAGACATTGAGTTTTATTTAGACAGTGATTTGTAAAATCGCAGAATCCTTGATTCCATGAAAAATTAAGTCATCATTTAAAAATGACTTCACGGTACGAAATATTTGCGTAACGAAGCCGCAATACCTCTTCCTACTTGTCTTCTTGTCCTTAATAGACTTTTTATGTTTTTTTCGTGAACGGCGTTCAATTAGGGTAATTCAATTACCTTTTGATAAATGTGTTTCGTTTGCCTACTTAAAATGCTTGTCCCCATGGTCATTTCCTGATTTGAAAGGTTTTGAAACATTTTCCAAATAAAAGTACCGATAAAGGTCACACTCGAGATGAAAAAATCTAATTCAGGAGACTCTTAATCATCTTAAAAGAAATATTGTTATCAAAATTTTGTTTATTCCTACATTATCTAATTATTATTAGAAAATAAACTTATCTTGAAAATCACGTTTTTCTTGTTTGGAGGTGTTAGATGAATTTATCAATTTATTAACAAATTGGGGTACCTATTCTGTATATCCCGCAAAATTTTATTTTCATCGCTATTTTATATTTGTTGATTTCAATCTTATTCAGTTGATCAATTATATAATCCTTTTTAATGCAAATAGTACCTGGTAATAAATAAACATCGAAACTTCTGACTATTTATCCATATAAAATAAATTAGCAATGAAAAAGTTAATGAGTTATAGATATTGCTGTTGCAGTTACTATAATTCTAATCAACTGCTTCACTGATATCTCTAGGATTATAATGAGCTCTTGATAACCCTATTTGATTCACATAACTGTAAACGATCCTACATTACTTACCATTACTTTATACTACGGTGATGCGCAGATTAATTCGTTTTCACCGCCAAGGACGGATAGGATGGAAGAATTGGAGGGTTGATGGTTCCAATTTTTGTTTATATTTTACAAAATATAATATTAAAATTCATCCTAAACTACTCCGCATTTCAAAAAGGATTCTGATTACTATATTAGTAGCGTGTGTATTATATTATGAAACCATATTTATTCTCTTTGCTCATGTTTTGCAGAAAATATTCCTTAGAAATGTATACCTTCTCAGGTAAACCAGTACCGAGCATTTATTTCTAAAATTGTGAAATGAAGAAACGTGAAATCTTAACATAACACTTAGAATCTGTTGTTTCTTCTGGAAAACTCTGTTAGATCCAGTGTATATTTTTGATCTCTGAAATTTTCTGTCAGCCTGTGTTTGAATAATTAATTATATGGAAAACTCTGTTAGATCCAGTGTATATTTTTGATCTCTGAAATTTTGTGTCAGCCTGTGTTTGAATAATTAATTATATATAAAAAAAACTTTTGCATTCCTCCTTCACTTATTTGATAAATACGTGGTACCATGTAGGATAAAATATATTTAGAATTTTCAAATAAAAATTATCTAATTAACAAAAAATAATAAGTACCTACCTACGTGATTTTGAATTCAAATTTTGATTTAATTTATATACGTGTATACCTACTCGTATGTATGTATGTAATTAAATGAATGTATTTTATACTCAGCGCTTGTTATCGTATATTTGTGTTTCTTGGTAGTCATCCTCTGCCACCAACTAATATTGAAAATTAAATACATAAATACTTTTTATATTAACTTTTTAAAAACATTTAATTTGTTTTCGGTTACATTGATGTATGTACCTATATTTGACCATTTTTTGTTTAATGTTGCATGAATTTTCAAGAAATAAAGCGGAAGATTTGAACCGTGCGACCTGCAAATCGTACCTACTTCATATGTATCCGTTCATAAAGGTCGTTAATCTAACAATGGAAAAAGAATACGTGACCTGGTTCAGTTTACTCCCCAGTGGACCGTGTTTTGAGTCCGAGAATTTTCTTTCAAGACAGGCGTAAATATCCTGTATTAATTTTTTACGATCCAATTTGTATTTTAATTAGTTTAGTTCAATCTCTTTATTTTCTAAATCCTAAGTAAATGATTAGATTAAAAAAATTATATTAAAATGAATGCGATGAAAGATGGCACCCAATTATTTTATAAATTTTGTACACCACGCTCGTCAGATAAAAAGTACATACAAATTGACTTTACATTTATAGGTTTTATTGTTTTGGATGTTACGCCTATAGAAATTTTGCCATAATCGCCGTAGGCGTAACTTAATTTGTTAGTATAATTTTTTATTTAAATAGATATGCGAACACGGAATACGTGTCACATCAATATTCTTACTATTTTCAAACTAAGCTAAACGCTTGTGCTATGAAAATAGGACTAACTTGCTGGTCTGGAGTGAGAATCGAACCAGCAACCTTTGGATCACGAGGCGAGAGTCCTAACACTGAGACCAACAAGCTACTCAAAGATTACGATACGCATTACCGTGGTTGTATCTGCCGGCTGTGGATATCCGGACTGGCGAGTCCCTTGATCTTTGAGCTGGTTATTTTATTTTTATTTTTCCCTGAAGCAAGTAAATTACTCTAATAACTAACTCTAAGGTGCAATTATGTATTCATTTTAATTTATCTGGCTCCTAACTTATATGTCTACAAATTGTGTTATTATGTTTATGCTTATTCCTATTATATGTTACGTTATATGTCACATTTTATGTTATACAGCGTGTAACATAGCTAGTCCATGATACCTTACAGGTGGATTCCTGCTTTGATTATGTGCCGAATATGTTCAAGCAACCATGACCTAATATCAATAGCTAAGGAGATACGCGAAGTCAAAGCAAACCTTCCAATTCCAATTGGAATTTTCCCAGGGTTTTTATTATTTTATTTAACTTTTATTGAAACGAATTTTAAATAATCGATGTTAGTTACTGTAATGATACTTCAAGCTCTCCTGTTCTCCTCAGTTGCTCAATCCAGTGGCGTGCAGTGCATACAAGCAAAAAAGCTGTGCATTAGTAAAGATTCTGGGAAACAATTATTATTAAAATTATCCTCATCTTAAGAAAAAGTAGATTTAAAATTCTAGCCGTTATTAATGGCTACGGCTAGATTTTTTATTTCCGACGATTCTGGATCCCACTTCATGTCAATGCTTATTTTATCTCACTGGTTTGCGCCCATCAGATTTGTTTATTAGATCCAGTAAAATAGAGAAGAAATTTGTCCTGAACTGTGTAATTTTTTTCTTAAACCGTACAATTATATAATTCCCCATATTTATGTCTGCGAGTTTTTTGCAGTAATTAAGTAAATTTTTAAATTGTTTAAATTTATTTAAAAAAATAACATAAAAAACGTCAGAGAAAAAAAGTGTGACAATCAACCCCGGTTTCCCTACATTTGTCTCATGTATCGGGTGTTACCTTTTGTTATACTCTGTGTCCGGTTTCATATCTCTTTTGAACACCTTTGGACACTGGATTTGTCCATTCATATTTTGTACTTCAACTGTAGTATTTCTTGTATATACGAAGTAACTTGTAATTCCCACTTACCTAATGGATAATAAGTAGGTTCCAATTGTTATTTGTCCCGCGCCTCAAGAGACAAAGATGGGGTTTTGTGTGGACGCCTCGCCGCCCCACTTGCATTCCCACGAGTGTCAGTGGGACGGTGAGCACGGCCACTTTAGCATTAAAAAAATACCGAACACGGGTGGCGAAAGTTTAGGGCCGATTTTCTAGCTTTTGCTCATAGAACGGTCCAAAGTGTGTGGTGGGTCACTCTTTTCTGTTTTGGATGTTTATTTTAGTACAGACATCACTCTATAACGAAATCCAGGGAATTAAGCAATTTATTTTGTTATGGAGAGATTGTTATAGAAAGCTGCTTAAATGTATCCTAATTTGTTTTTAGAACTTTATGTACACCATTGCATTTAAAATCATCAACTTTTTTGTTTGAACTGTTCTGTTCTGCTTTCCCAGTACACTGTTTGTACTTTGTACTGTAGTCCTTCGGCCTATCGTAGGATCATCTACGTGAAGAATTTCTCAAGTTACTTGGCCGTGTCCGAAACTGATGCTGAGTAATTTGGGACGCTCCCCCTTATCTTCTTAGGCCCGGTTGTTTCAAGTTCGATCAAAATAAGCGGTCGATCAAAGCATAGATTTTTACGAAAACGGATCGTCTGATTGGTGGAGAACGTAAAAATCTATGCTTTAAAAGAACGCTTACTTTGATCGAACTTGAAACAACCGGGCCTTAGTTCGGTTCTTATTAAGTAGCTTTGAATCTTTTAGGTATAGAGAATAAGCCATTTTGTTACAGAGAGTTTTTTAAATATTTTTTTTATATATTTACTAGAGACACCAACAGGATAATAAGTACATGATACTCTAATAATAAAACACTAGCAGGAAAGCAATCGGCTTCGCCGATTGCTTACTGCTAGGCCCTGCGGGCGGCTATTGTGGCCGCTTCGCGGCCAATGACGGCCGCTCCGCGGCCAGCGATGGCCGCTGCGCGGCCAATTATGTTTGCTGTGCAGCAAACACAATTGTTTACCTATGCCTACGTCAGCCGCTTCGCGGCCAATTGTATCTGGCAAATTTCCATTTATGCTATTGTGGCCGCTTCGCGGCCAATGACGGTCGTCTCGCGGCCAATTGTGTTTGCTCTGCAACAAACACAATTGTTTTCTTTACTGTTACAAAGTTAATAGAATTTGATAATCGGCCGTATTCTGAAGTAAGCAATATTTCTTTTTTTGTTTCTCGACAGTTACTGTATAACATTGTGATGCTGTCAACTTTGAGTTTTTAAGTTTGGATGGTCTTAAAATAATGAATTCATCAACATTGAGGAGAAAAAATTCAGGTTTTAGTGTCTATGGTAGCTGTCAGTGACAGACAAAACTTCAATGAAATAATCAGGTTTTACTGTCTATGGTATCTGTCAGTGACATACAAAAAATGAAACATCTATCGAATTATTATTTGTATTTATTTTTGTCGATAAAATTACAGCGTCTTATTTATTAATAAATTACATAGCATTTTAGTTTAATGATTATTGATAAATTTATGTATTTTAAAAATATATCATTTTGTAGTCCATTTCACGACCATCATCTTCAATACTATCAATACACAGAATAAAATGTAAAGATTGGGCCTTCTAAACGCCCGAGTACATCTTCGTTAACCAATCGAGCATGTTCATTCTTTGGACACAGTATCGCTCGTTTTCTCATTAGGGAACATCCGCTATAGAATGTACTTCATTATATATGCTTTGAACAACATTTTGACTTCCACTTTCATTTGGAATAAGCACTGATGACGCATACTTTCCTTCCACAGGAGGCAGCTTTCCATCGCCTAAATCTAAAAGCCACTGTGTAAATAAATTTTCACCTTCTAAAGCGCGGACATTAGTTTTCAAATTGAAAATAGTAAAATTTTTCCAATGTTGGCTGTTTTTAATAGATGTCGCTACTAACTGACCGCGAGAAGCCCTTCGAGAAACTGGTAGACTTTGTCTAGTCGCCGCCCAAAATGATAACTTTATTGCCAAAAATATCATTATTACCCATTAGATCGTGCAGAGTATGTTCAATTATATCTAAAGCTATAACTGGCGCCATCAGTGCTTCATCCCAGATGATAACATCAGCTGCACTTATAATTGCACGGTTCTTGGATGTCACTCTGCATGTTGTGTTATTCTATAAATCAAGAGGTAAATTAAAATCCATGTGACATGTACGTCTACCTGGTAATAAAATTGCTGCTATTTCTGTCCAAGCAACAGATAAAACTTTCTTAGATCTTCCTCTTAAAGTATGTATGATGGTCTTATAA